>JADLZN010004805.1:0-243038 GCA_018155175.1 Sinocyclocheilus anophthalmus
TTTTTTTTTTTTTTTTTTACGATTCTTTAACTGGATTTCCTAACAATAATTATGGAAATTATTTTCTATTTATTTGACACTTACTAAAGAATGAAGATAAGGTAAAGTGGTGTGGACAAAAAAAACAACACGAACTACCTGTAATAACCCAGTGCCACTTTTCAATATTTGCTTTTATTACTTAAATGTGTCTGCTGAAATAATTGTTAAAAGCCATTCAAACAAATTAACAGAATGTTTTTGATTTGCTTCAATTTTCATGTGAACACCTGCCCAACTTTTCATCTGATGAAATGGCTAAATCACACAAAGTTTTAAGCCCTTCATAAAATTTGCACAAAATTAGCTCACATTTCAGCTATGGAATAGCCTACTTTAGCTCATAGGTTTCCAGTTATATTGGCGGTTTTAGCTGTGGGTTTGACTGAGCAGACCTCCTGATGTTTTACTGTGGGCTTGATGTCATTTGTGTGTTGATTCTGACCTAATGTCCGAATGCAGTACTTTCCAAAGTGACAATGAAGACAAACCTGTCTGTTAATTGTTTTTTTTTTTTTTTTTTTTTTTTTTTTTGGAACATTCCATGCGCCACGTTTTGGGGATTGCAGCAAAAACATTTGTTTTCTTTATGTACAGTTGTATGTGGGATCGGAATGATTTAACTCACTTAAATCGCAGTATTTCTTCGGACTAATGTGTGTTGCCAAAGGTTGAGGTGAAGCTAATGTCTGTTCAAATGAAGCATATGGTAGATTTCAAACATCTGTCCAACCATGACAAAGAAAGTGAATGACAAAAGTTGTTCTGTATGTGACGGTATGCTGTGCATTAAGTAATTATAATAAAAATAGATAATGTTTTCTTGACAAAAGACCGTTGAAGTGTCGAGGCTATTGTTTGGGGGAGGTGGTGGCTATTGTTTGTTGGTTGGGGGGGGGAAGCACATTTTGTAACCCATTACAGATTTTTATATTGTTAAGCACCTAATCCTTGAAATGGTATTTGCACTTTCATAATCTTTACTTGATACATTCTCAATTTATATGGAAAATACAAATGTGTGATGTTTGGCCAATGAATTGGACTGATTTGAGTGTGAATCTCAATAAAGTTGCTAAGACAAGTGCAGTTGTAAAAGTGGTAGTATTCTTTGAACAAAACATACAGTGAAAGCCCAGGTGCAAAAGCAACACAATAATAATAATTGTTTAATTATGTAATTAAGTGCTATTTAATAAAAACTATTTTAAAGGCAAGTCGAGGCTACAAATAATATTTTTCTTATTCTTCTTCAAGTGAAAATTTATTACAGTGTTATCTTGAGCATTTGCCCCTCTAGTGGTTACAAATAGAATGACACTTTTAGGCAAAAAAATGTTTAATACCTGTTTTCTTTGATTGTAACTTTTCATAAAGTGAACCTTGTAAAACAAAGAAATTTGATATTATATTATTAACATAATATTTGGAGTTCTTGTCAGTTTATGTATTATTTATCAGGCACATACAGATTGATAGTGGCCAGAAAAAAGAAGAAGAATAAATTATGTTTCTATTTATTGATTTGGTTAGATGCCTAGGAGAAGTTGGGGGAATACCAGGAGGTCACAAGCACAGTGACTTTATTGAATAAAATGTCAGATGGGAGGAAGTTTCTATATTTGAAAACTGCTATTTGAATTCGGGCCAGTTTTTTGAGAGCGGCTGTGTCATCTTGTGATCTGAATGTCCGGTTTAGGACCAACAAGAATTTATTTTCCATTACGTACGGGCAATACTACAGTATCGCAAAAACATTTGGATCTGTACGCCACATTTAAACATGCATTGAAAGACTTCTTAAGATATTTAGATCACACAAGAATAAACCATTGCATTTTTTTAATTTTTTTATTATTATTTTTTTAATGAAAACAAGCTAGTTTTAAATTAGGATATAAAACAATATTTGGACACTTTTTAGTCCCATATTTAATGTGACGATCTACTGTTAGCAAATGATCAACAGTTAAACCTGACAACAACTTGAGTAATAAAAAGTAATAAAATCAGAAAACGTTAAATTAGTTCTGAGAATAGGTCTAGTGTATATTGTATGCAATGCAATGACATTTTGACATTATTAGATTAACATCAAAAATCTTATTTGTTCTTTAAAATTGGTCAAATTTCTAGAAAAATTGAAGAGCTGCAAAAATAATAATAATGTTAGACTTTTTGTTGTCATTTTGTTTTAGACTATAATTTTGAAACTTTTACGATAAACTAGTTTGCTTACACTATGCTTTATCAAATATGTGATCAACTCAAATTGATATATGATCTAAACTCCCATTGCTAGAATGTGGTCCTCAAGATATTTCAAATGAATTCCTAATTAATTTACATTTTTACAATTAATGCTTAGTAGATGCTTTATTATAACATTTACTTTTGAATATATTACAAATTATTCATAAAATTAGGGGGAAAAAGTGCTTTTATTGTGTAAGTAACAATGTGAAAGTGGCAAAAAACCAGTACTGATAGCATAGCAGCAGTGGATGAAAGTACTTTCAAGCACTTTAATAGACCAGCGGTCATGCACCAGCGGTCCAGTAGAGAGTAGTAAGTTCCCAGAGAATGAGGGAAGGTTTCGCCTCTTTTCTTTGAATTGCTCTGGCACGAGGGCGTCTGTGTTACTGGCAAGCATTGTTGGTGCTCTCCGTCCCAGACTCATGGAAGCAATTCAAGGCATCGTTTACAGGAGGAGGAGGAGCTCAAAAGTTCCTCAAGAGGCCATTAAAACATGTCAGCAGAACATCCTGTATTTGATTCCCACAGTCAAAACGAATTCAAGGTAAATCATGTAGTTTTGAAAGGCACATGAAATTGCTGCTATTGTATTTCTGTATTTATGGAGATGCATCCCTCATGTTTGCATGGTGCTATTTATAGCTATGTGTGATTACAAAATAGTTTGACAGTCGTTTGTTTTGTTCTCTGGTGTAGCACAAAGACACTGGCGCATTTGGATGTTTTACTGGCTCAACTGGAATTGATTCAAAGGATGGGTTTCGCTCACTTATGGAATTCTGGAAACAATCATTTTCCCATGAAAGTCTCTTTAATTCTAGAGCTGGGATGAACCGTTGTCATTCGTGCAACACTCATCCATCTAGTTTTTCATTACATGGTTTGCGTTTGGAATCATTTATTTGTTTACTTTCTAGTATTATTTCATTTTGAGACTCTATGATTCAAGAACATCTTTAAACTTAATAGAGCCGCATTGAACTGAGAAATATAGTGCTTGACCCTTACTAAGTGATCCATTCGTAATCGAGAATAAAGGTTTCCAGACCGTCTGAATGGTCACTGTAATATGAGAGATATTTGACATTTGGTCATTACACAACAGAACAGCCGCCAGATAAATGAATAAAGGATGAATAAGAATGAGTAATTGTCTGAGCGAATTAAGGAAAAATCCAAAGAGCTTATCTGGTTCATGATTACACTGCCTTTGAGACTAACATTTAGTAAATATCCCAACAGGATAGATACTTTTGACAGATGATCTGTAAAAAGTTGTTGGCAAATTTAGTATTCCATTAAGCCTCAATTACAATGTATTTATTTATTTGTTGTTTGTTTGATTGTGTTTGTTGTTTTCTGGTTTGTTGTTGGTTGTAGATTACTTACAAATTATAATCCATTACTTAAAACTCCAAATTACATGACAAAAATTGTACTTGGTAACGAATCGATTACATTACACATTTTAGGTAATATAATCAGACTACTTTTAGATTATCTTTAGATTACTTTCGAACCTTGAATATGCAAATCTGTTATTTAATTATTACCGATTACCTTAAAATCTCAGGGGTTACTTCAAGTAAATTTATTCGGTGAAAGCTGTTTGGCTGACAAAAAAAAGAAAAAATGTTTGGGAATCCCTGCGTGCAGTTTAGTCACTGTAAAAAATGACCGTGAATTTAACGGTAAAAGACAAAAAATGCTACAGTAAAAACCTGTTAAATGGTTAACGGTAAATTCCCCTACTGTATACGGTGAAAAACTGTATTGGACATTAATTTTACGGTAGTTTACAGTTTTTGGAAGTGGAAAAAGACCGTATAATTTACAGTGAATAACTGTAAATTGAAATTCCCAGAATTCCCTGCGTTAAATTTCAAATTTGATGTTTTTTGTTGTTGAAATAACCGTTTGTTCTTAGTTTTATCTTATCAGTTTTGTATATTAGGGTTGTGTGTTACACCTAATGTTGTTAAATGAATGTTTATTGCATTATTTCAGTTTCATGTGTGTTACCATTATGGTGTTTAGTGTTTGTGTGAATGACACCTTCTATATATGTTGTTATTTAAAAGCTGCTTGTGATGGGATTTGGTTCATCATGTGACTTTCTCATCACCTCCTGCATTTGGTGGTTATCAGTGTATTACAAAGGTACAAAACAGATTTCAGTACTTCAATAGGTTGGTATATTGCATTATATCATTTAATGAAATTACGGTATTTAACTGTAAATTTTAATTAAAACCGTAAAACCTAAAATGTTGCTACAGTATTTTTTACAGTAAAATTCCGGCAACCACAGCTGCTGTTTTTTTACCGTAAATTTTACGGAATTTTTTTTACAGTGTGTGTTTAAAAGACAAAAGCCTTCCAAAGACAAAGAAATGGTTAACTGATACTATATACATATATTAAGTGATAATTAAAATAAAAATTTTGAAATGTTGAGAAAACACTTCTTAAAATTGAAGTGATTTTTGTAAATCCAGTGGTAAAATAATGTGTGGCCTAATCAATAGTAAAAAAGTAACTGTAGTCTGATTATGAGTATTTTAAAATGTAATATAATCTAATTACAAGTACTTAATTTTTGTAATCTGATTATGTAATCAGTTACTACCCAGCACTGTCTGATACACAAATGTGAGGAACAGACCAAATCAAAGTCATTATTCAATGACATTTTTGACATCTGCCCTCTTTGGCATGTTCAAGGAACAATGTTGGATTTGTGAACGAATAGTGGAATCAGATTGATTTCGTGTGATTTTCTTCTAAAAACTGATCTGAATCTTTGGATCAGATTGATCTGGTTCACCAATTCAACTCACTGACTGTAGCAGCTTACTGAAGTGAATCACTTAAATTTCAGTCTGTTCTTTACACAAAACCAATGCATTGCTTCAGAAGACTTCAAATATACCACGCAAGTCATATGAACCACTTTGATGATGCTTTTGCTTTAGTCCCAGTTGATTGTAAGTATACGGAAGAGTGACCAGGTCTTTTGAATATCTCATTGTGCTCCACAGAAGAACGTTTGGAACAACATGAGTTGCAAGATTTTCATTTTTGTGTGAACTATTTTCAGACGTAATGGATTAGAAACTGAAAACAACTTGTGAAAATATATAATGGGTTTTTGTTGTGTCCCTTTAGGCAGTCATTTCCATAGATTTAGCAAATGGACCATGACTATATACCGCTACCAGCCTCTGGTAAAATTCAGTCTCCATAGAGGATAGAAATATCCACAGAGACAGGGTTCAGAATGAAATCAGCCTCAACAGCTGCCTGGGAACAGGTGGTTTACATCGCAGGTAGAAGGTCTCAGGAGTTGCTCTTTTGGAGTTGTAGAAAAAAATGACAAGAAGGACAAATCTAGCCTGAAACGTGATAAATGCATTGCACAATTCTTTCAAAAGTCCATTCTTACCCAGGGACTTGTTTGTTTTATTCAAAGACAGTACTGACGTCATTAAGGCATTTAATCCCAGTCTTAAGTACAAGACTTGTGTTGTCATTAATAAAATGATTTATGAATGCATTTTAAAAGGTGGATTTGTTAATGAGACACATAATGAGGCACATCATTCTTGCTCCACTTCTATCGCAAACACAAAGTTGTATGAAAAAGAAGTGGTCAGACTTCTGCCGTCATCACACCCATAGTTTTCTGGAGCAGAATGGATGATTTGTGGACAGTCCTTTGAATGCCATTTTGCTTACCTGACTCTTAAATTTCACAGGGTACCCAAAATAAGTGGCACAGTTGGTGGGAAGAAAAAGCAAAAGTGTTGTAGACACCAACTGAGAGGCCCAGAGGTAATGCCAAGCCCCTGGAGATGGAGCTCAAGATGTTGTCCTGAATCATGGTTAGTGTTGGATTACTGGTCGTAGTGACAACACGATTACCACACAATGAATGTGCCTGGGCAAAGAAACTCAATACCTAATACCTGCCAGGCTTTTATAGAGAAACCTGCAGCAAAGTACATGCAAAAGATGGGCTGGATCCATCCACTGCAGAAAATAGAACCCAGTTAAGTTATATTCCTTATTGTAAAACTCTGTGATAAACATTTGTTTTCAACAGTATAGTTATCCATCCACTCTGTATCGGAATATGTCATGTAATTACATATTCATAAGAAATGTTTTGGAATAATGGTAACACTTTCTTTTAAGGCCAATTCTCACTATTAACTAAGCATGCCTATTATTGTTTTGTTTATTAGTACTTCTAAGCAACACTTAATGCCTTATCTCTGCATGACCCACTTTCGATCCTTTTTCTACCCTTATGCCTAACACTACCTATTACATTAATACGCTGCAATTAGGACTTTATGAGCAAAAGTCGTAGTTAATATGTGTTAATAGTGAGAATTGGACTTTAAAATAAAGTGTGACCATAATAACATATTCACTAGGAAAAATATGTTTTGTTTTTTTTAAGTTTTTTTAAAAATTAAAAAGTAAAAATGTTCCAGATAATGTTTTAACATTTTTCTTTAGTACAAGGGCAGTATAAAGACAACTATTTAATTTCAGAAACAAAAATAATTTTGTTGTCTTTTAATGCAACACTTTATAATAACACCCTCCTTACATGTTTTTATCTTTATGATTTTTTTTCTTACAATAAAATATGCTGTATACACTACCGTCCAAAAATGTAGGGAGATTTTGGGAAGGTTTTACCCAATTTTTTAAAGAAGTTCTCTTATGCCCATCCAGGCTGCATTTATTTGATCAAAAATACAGTAAAAACAGAAATATTATTGCAATTTAAATTTCAGTTTTAATGTTTTAAAATGTATATTATTCCTGTGATGGCACCCATGTGTGATGTGTCATACGCTCCTAAGAAATCATTCTAAAATATGCTGATTTGCTGCTCAATACACATTTCTTATTATTATATTATTCTTATTAAAAACGTTGTGCTGCTTAAAATTGTTGTGTACACCATGATAGCATTTATTTCAAATAGGAAACTTTTTGCAACATGAATAGTTTTACTGTCATTAAAAAAAAATAATTTAATGCATCCTTGGTGAATAAAAGTACTAATTTAAAATATTTTATTTTAGGAAGTGAAAGAAGATTTAGGAAGGGACTATCATCAAATTTGGCAGTCCTTGGCATCAAAAAGTTTGAAAACCACTGTAGAGTCAATAGAGAACACATCAATATCTGAATGACTGTATATGCGTTTACTAATATATGTGCCAAATGAATAGTCTGTGGCTGTGTCTTAATTGTTTGGAGAGCTTTGACCTTTTGAAGAAATGTCTAATATCGATTGAGAGCTGTGAAGACATCTGAAATGACTGATGTCTATAGCATCTACAGTTGAAAAACTATAATGTTTTTCAAAGGGCAATGTGTAATATCTGATTTATGTCTCCTGGACTCCAGTGAAGGTACCAGGAGATCATTCTCTGCAGGGAAAAACTAAATCCTGTATGTAAACTACCTGGGTCATACCTTCTGCTCTCTAACACCAGCCATATGGGGAAATTGCAAGCACATGTGGTTTTGATAGGGACGCAGTGTTAGTCCTGCTCCATGTTTTCTCAGAGCAGTTACCACAGAGCAGGACTGTTACATGGGCAAAACCAGCCCAATCTCACGGCGACCACATGCAGAGAGGACTGAAAAACCAACACACATGTTTGGAGTAATATGAAGGAGATCTCCATGTATTAAGTTGAGGCCCCATGCTTCTGTGACTCACTGAGAATTTAGTTTCATGGTGGAAGCGCTGCTGATCTGATCATGGGGTCCATCACTGAAAGCTTGATAATTTGATGGAGGAGAACTAAATTGACAGATGTTTAAAATTTGTTGGAACTACTTAAGGTTTCTGCTTTCCCTTTCAAAGTATAGTACACATTTACCACATTGATGCACCAGTCTGGTTCCAGGTTTTAAAATGCAATGTGTTTCACTCCCCAAATGAAATCAGTTCGGCTTATCAGTTACTCCAGCCTCATATTATTCCCAAACCAAGTATGACTTTCTTCTTTTAAAGAATTTTGAAAAAAGTGTGACACTTTTATTTTAAGTGTCCCTTGCTCTCAGAATACAAGGTAGCCAATGCTGCCATTGGGGCATACTGATGACTGCCCCAGTGCGGCCGGTGTACAGTTTTTTTTTTGCTGACTTATATAGTAATAACAGTACTTATGCACAATTAAAAGCAACTAACAAACCAACTCTAATCTTTGTCCCAACCCCTAGTACATGTTGTTAATTAATCTTACCTTTACTTGTATAAGTTATAACTGCACTGTACAGGTACCTTAATAAAGTGTAACCAAATGGTTCATGCAATGAAAGTGAATGGGGTCCATAATATCTTCTTTGGTGTTTCTGAAGAAAGAAAATTATACATTTAACCACAATTCTAATAGTTAATTATTAATTGAAACATAAATAAAAAAACAACAACAACCTGTGAAAACGGTTATGAAAACCTGAACTGAAATAACATAAATTCTTTATGCTTAAGTTATTTGTTGTGTTTTAGTGTGTAGTTGTACCTCTCCCACTTTCTGTGGAATAAAGTCCAGGTCAGATATATTACAGTAGCTGCTTATTAAACTAGTTATTAAACTAATGGTTCCTGCAATAATGTTTACTTGACCATCATGTTCCTACATAAAATATTTAGCTCTGCGTTTATGCTCAACTTGAGGAAGAAAAAAATTATTTGTTCTAAAATATGAAATGTCATAGAAAACATTAAATGTAACTTTCTCGTACATGTCAACACATTGTTACAACACATTATATGTTTTAAAAACAATTATAAACTCTTTGTTTCTTGAAAATGATTGCTTTGATTAAAGTTTTGCAAGATAGAACTTTCTAATTCCAAGCGGAATTAGAAGGTTTTATCTGCATTTGACCTGTTCCAAAAATCCCCATTTACAGATTTGAGAGGATTTTGATATTGTGCATTTAGAATACATTTAGGGTCTCTGTCATTTTCTTGTATGAAAGTGGCTTTTCCCCACCATATCATTTTTGCTATATTGAATGCAAAAACTTTGAAGCTCAATGTCTCAAAACTGGCTAGAAAGCAGATAGAATTTCAAGCTGGCGATTTGTGTCATGTTGTGCAGGTGTGGTTTCTATTATTATGTTAATGTTGTGTGTGTATATCTGTTTAATCCCATATGTATAGGATGTGAGTTTCCTTGCTAGAAAAGCATCTCAGTTCACCAGTGTTTATTCACTGTTCAGCTTCATCTAACACAACTTAATCCCCAACATTATCGACTGATTGAATTATTTGAAACTATCAAATAGTTTTTTTAGTCTTCTTCACAAAACATTGTTAGTACATTGTTAATATCTTGATATGGTGGATGACCGGGTGTGTGTGCGTTGTTTACCTGGGGAAGAGATGGCAGCAGGATTCACTATGGGAAGAAGGCAGGCCGATGGAGGCAGTGTTATGCTCTGGACAATCTTCTGCCGGAAAACCTTGGATTGTGGCATTCATGTGGATGTTACTTTAACTCATAGCACCTACCTAAAGATTGTTGCAGTACACTTCTTCATCGCAATGGTGTTCCCTGATGGCAGTTGCCTCTCTCAGCAGGATGATGCACCCTGCCACACTGCAAAAATTGTTAAGGAATGGTTTGAGAAACATGACAGATAGTTCAAAGTGTAGCCTTGATCTCCAAATTTTCCAGATCTCAAACCGACTGAGCATCTATTGGATGTGCTGGACCAACAAAAACTTAAAGAATCTGCTGCTAATATCTTGGTGCCAGATACCACAGAGCACCTTCAGAGGTCTTGTGAGGTCAATGCATCAGAGCTGTTTTGGCAGTGTGAGGGGGACCTACCTAATATTGCATTAACCTTTATATTTAGTAATTTAGCAGACGCTTTTATCCAAAGTGACTTGGAAGCAATCAAAATCAACAAAAGAGCAATGATATACAAGTGCTATGACAAGTCTCAGTTAGATTAACGCAGTACACGTAGCAAAGTTTAAAAATCAAATAAAAAGAAAACAGATAAAAAGAATAGAGCGAGCTAGTGTTAGAGGTCTTTTTTGCGTTTGTTAATTGTATATAAATGAAAATAAGATAGATGGAATAGGACAACCCGAATTGGAAATCAGTGTTAGTATTTATTTTTTTTAAGAATAGAATTAGAATAGAGAGTGCTGGAGTTAGAGGGTCAAATAAAGATGGAAGAGATGTGTTTTAGCCGATTCTATTAGGTAGGTGATTTTATTGTTGTGGCTGATCAGTGTATAAACATTTCAGATTAGATTTCCACGTGAAATGTGTATTCACACAAACTCAAAAAAAATTTTTTTTGAATGATTTCTGTGAGTTTTCGAGGAAAGTAAAGTGTTCATTGAGACTCATAAGTCATTGGTCTAATTCTGGGACTTTCTCTGAGCTGCAGCACCTGACGTCAGGGTCATCATCTCATTCAGGCTAACAGCAGCTTCCAGTTTCTCTAGAGAGGGAGCTCTGCACACACTTGCTGAATAAATGAATTCAAATGGGCTTTTCTGTCCCTTCTTGTGACCTTCGGTCAGCTGTCAGCTTTCAGAGACACTCCTCGTGGATTATGAGATGGGCGGATCATGGGACACAGGAAGCATTTTGCATAGATCAGGCTGAGAATTATGATATGAAAAAATAAGATATCCCCAGTCTTCGTTTTAGCACATGACAGCTGGACTTAAACCCTTAGAAAACAAAAGTCTTGTTCTTTGTGACTAAAAGTGGACATAACATGCTTCAGTTTTATATGGAGTTTACACAAAGGTGTTGTTATTGGTCTGTTATAAAAGTATTATTACAGTGTTATAATCTCACCTAATTATTTAATTTGCTTTTATCCAAAAAGACCTTCAAGTGAGGAATATCTGAAGCAATTTATCGTAAGAGCCAACAATAATTACTGTACTGTAATGAATCATTGACACCATTCATTATAAATCTGTGAAACTGATGAAACAATCCTATCAGACTAATGAGTGATTCCACAGGCGTCCTTTTTTTAATCTCTTGGACATTTCTTATCATTTTCACCCAGAAGATGGCTTGCAAGAAGATTGTTCAAAAACTTGTTCACAGATGTTGATGTGAGAATAGATCATATTTCATTTTTATGTGTCTGATGGGACAAAGTTGAACATCCAATAGCAGATGGTTCCGAATGGCCTGTGAGAACACCTTTTTACTTGTGTTGAGACTAAAATAGTTCTCTGGTCTTTGCTGAACACCACACAGAGTAACTTGAATTCCTTGATGTCTTTGTGTGCATGTTTACTGAGGTTTCTCATGTTCGGGCTCCTGCGACTAAAGTGGAAATACTGACATCTTAGTGAATGCCTGGAACACACCGCTAATACTGTAGGTGAAAAAGAAGATGCTTAGAAGAGAGCAGAAAAACAAGAGAATAAGTCGGTTTTGTATTTGAAATATTAATGTCATATAAACTACAGGATAAAGGTCTTATGTGTTATGATTTCTGTTTAATAGGTTTAACATACTGAAGTACCACCAGCTGGGTATCGCTGAGGTCCTTTGGCATAGAAATCAACTCCCTAATGTGAACAAAAGCCCCATGGTGTCAGAAACCACTGCCATTGCCTTTTTCTTTTTATGACAATGGAGTGTAAATCTGTGTGGTTCAACAAAGGACAGACAGGAAACATTCTTATTATTTTATTTTGTCCTGGTGATCAAAGCAGCTGGAGAACCATTTGGTAAGAGCAAATAAAACAGGTCAGATGCAGCTCTCCCATGTCTTCAACAAAACCTCACTGTTTGTATGGGAATCAAATCAAGCAGTAAGCAGTCACTGTCCTTTTTGCTATTTGTTATGAACTATAACCATACATTGTAATCAATGTAGTCTAAACAGTATAATCTAAACAACTGAGATTTAATTTCTGTGATCTCGAATAGTAAACCATGAATGTGAATAAAGGAATGAACAGCAATTGTTGTCATGTAACAGATGGAGATTGGAATGAAAGCATATGTCCACATTCCTTGAATCTTTATTAAATACTGCTTCAATAGCTTTTCATATTGGTTTCAAAAATGTATTTAGCTAAATGTTCATAGTTAATAAGCATAAGATGCCCTGTTTGAGTGTGATGGTGGATGTATGGATGTTGAAGAGTTAAATTACTTCTACAGGACAATCATATAGCTTAGTTCTAACTTCTAAAGTCTTTGAATATAATGCACAAATGTATTTTATATTTTATATTTTGCAGCTGTCCTAGAGGAAGAATATAAAAATTAAATGATGACAGCATTTTTATTCATTTGAGCATTTTAAGGTTTAGGCTTTGGCAAAGTGATGGAATCCTTCTAAATCAGACAGAACTGAAGAAACCATTATAATATCAAATTAGGTATATGCATTCAATAAATGCAGTGCGAATAAACAATATGTTAATGTAATTTATATAAATTCAATAAAACCAACCCAATTAATTCCATTAATTAAATATTTCACAAGCCTAAAATTATTCAATTTTTTTTACATCTCTAAAGTTGTTTATATTTAAAAGGCTTACACTTTAAATTGGCAATGTTAATAATGTCTTTCCAAACGTGAATAGAAATGTACATATGATTAATGAGATCACATTGTGCAAAGAGTGAAACGGCTATAATAAATGACATAAATGATAAATCACCCAAAAAATATAAATAAAAATTACTGCTAACTGTATACTAACTCTGAATTATTTTCATTTGGGGGCTTTTCTCAATAAATACATGTGCATGCAATTGGTATATAATGTAATTATTATTATTATTATTATAAAAATTTAAAACATTTTTTTTTTGATTTTTAAAGCATTCAGAATTTTAATTTAATTTAATTAATTAATTTAAAAACAGTAACACATAATGAAATAAAAACTTAAGATTTGTTAAATGCCCGGGTAAGAAGATTACATTTTAACTTAGATTTAAACTCAAGTAGAGAGGACAGGGATCTCAGAGATAAGGGGAGGCTATTCCAGGACCAACAACTGCGAACGCACGATCCCCTATCGACTTCAACCATGTTCGAGGCTGGTCCAGAGAGTAACTGTTTGTGGACCGTAGACACCTGCCTGACCTGTTCAGACTTACAGTATAAAGTTCAGATAAGTATGTGGGCGCAAGACCATTTAGACATTTAAAGGGATCATTGGATGCTAAATTCACTTTTACATGTTGTTTGAAAATAAATGTGTGTTGGCAGTGTGTGTACACACATCCACCTTATAATGATAAAGATCCACCCAGTGGTTTTTATTTAATCCTTAAAAATGATATCCCCTTTTTCAAATCAGGCCGTTCTCAGATTCCTGTCTCTGTGATGTAACACGGATGAAGGCCCCTCCCTCAATTGTTGATTGACAAGGCCATCTTATCTTAGACCCGCCCTGAGTGACTGTCATCAGTACGCCATTGTTTCACCACGGAGCAGATTTAGACAAGAATGACTCCTAAGCGATTGAGGTGTTCTTTTGTTGGATGTCTAAGGAACATAGCAGTCTCATTTACTCCCGACATCTGAGATGCTGAAGACGCAGTGGATTACTTTTGTTTGTGAAGGGAATGCGCCCCCGATATACCTAAATGTGTTTATGTTCGCGCAAATAATTTGTGATCCAGCTTCACTTACAGTAGAAGTGAGTATAAGGTTTTTTTTATGAATCTTTGCAATCGCTTTTCCTAACTATGTGCTAGTTAGCAAGTTTCGCGGCTAAATGCGGCTAAAGTAAACAGTCTCTCCGAGCACGGTTCATCCCCCCACAGAAGAGAGGGGCGGGGTCAGCAGAGCTCATTAGCATTTAAAGGAAAATGCCACAAAACGGCTTGCTCTGAAAATAGCTGTTTTTGACAAGGTAAAAAGGGTGTTTTTTTACACTAACATTGAGAAATTTTAAACAAATTATGTGTATATTACTTCATTGAGACCTAAGAATCAATCAACTTTGGAAAATGGGCTCCGTGACCCTTTAAAAACAAACAACAATATTTTGAAATCAACTCTATGATGCACCGGCAACCAGTTAAGAGAGTAATATGTTCACGTTTGTGGACTCCAGTTAAAAATCTGGCTGCAGCGTTTTGAACCATTTGAAGTCTTGTAATAAAGGACTGGGATATTCCAGTGTATAAAGAATTACAATAATCCAAGCGGGATAGAACAAAGGCATATGTAACTTTTTCAAGATCTTTGGAGGATAGAAAAGACTTAACTCTATATAGAAGTTTCAGGTGAAAAAAGCTTGACTTAACTACTGTGATTATGTGTTGATCAAACTTTAAAGAGGAATCCAAAAGGACTCTCAGATTTTTCACAGTTCGTTTGATGTAAGAGTGCAGATTGGCCCCACAGAGGGCCCAAACACAATTGCTTCCTTTTTACTCGCATTTAGGTGTAAAAAATTTGAGGGCATCCAGGATCGCATATCGTTTAGACAAGGTTTCTAAACCTTTCCTGTTAGTACGCTTCAAAGGCAGATAGATTTGAGTGTCATCTGCATACAAGTGAAAAGACACTCCATGGCACGCCTCCTAAGAATCGAACCTAGAAGTATCAAGTAAATTTATATGTAGTCTAATGGCAGGTCCAGAGAGGGATGGTAAACTGAGATTGAATTATGCCTGACAGAACAATGGGGCCTTGACAAAAAACTTTCCTTCGAAATTTGGCTCTCATGTAGAGTTTTAAAGTGCTTGATCACCCATCTGTAACTTTCTTATGGCATCTGTTTTATTTTTATTTCTTTCTTGAGCGGTTGAGAAGTGACCTCCCCTGCAGTGCTTGGCTGTCATCTTCTCCTTCACGGGATGTGGGATAGATGCGCACTCCCTCTTTGTTTCTGTTCCATCAGGGAGAGATGATCAGAGACAGGAGTGATGAAATCCAGGACATTTGAAAGGAAACAGGCAGTGGGAATGTTGTGTTTTATGACCAAGCATTGGTGAGTTTTGCACATTAGCAATCGTCTCGCACCCCCTCAGTCACATTCATCTTTATAATAACACTAACAATTCACCTATAAACTGTAACCACCTGATTCATGCTTCGTGATGCATCTGATTGCTAAACAGAAGGAGACAACCATACGTCTCTCACGCCCGTAACTCATAACTAATTCGAGTTTGGACAGGAGAATGAGTATTGTGGAAATACTGGTAAGAGGGTTGAACTGGAGGTTGACTTAATTTCCGAATAACTGCATGTGTAACCTCAGATGTGCTTTATTTCCGAGACAAGGTTTGGGTGGTCTCAGACTAAAAGACGAGAAAGCAGAAAATGTACAGAGTCGGTGGCAATCTATTATCGCTCTGCTTTAACCATCTGACTATGAATTCAAAACCTCTGAAGAACTAGAAATTAGACAAGGAAATTTGGAACACAGTTTGAGTACTTCAGCACTTTGAAGGGACGTTTAATGTGTGCAGGTCATATTCCTTTTTCGTAGGTTATACCTCTACATGTCTTGCTGTGTGGTTACTAAGTGGTTAATGTGTTAAATGTTACTAAAGTGTTCTGAATGCTGTTGTTAGGGTGTTAATAGATGAAAAACAGACAGATAGACAGGGTGGGTGGGCAGGCAGACAGACAGACAGACAGAAAGACAGACAAAGAAAAGAAACAGAAAGACTGACAGACAGGTAGGCAGATGAGAAAAAAATAGACAAACAGGCAGACAGATAAATAGACGATTAACAGACAGACAGATTAACAGACAGATAGACAGAGATGAGAAACATTCAGACAGTCAGGTAGGCAGACAAGAAACAAACCGCCAGCTAGACAGACTGACAGACAAACGAGAAACAGATAGACAGACAGACAGACAGACACAGACAGACAGACGGGAAACAAATAGACAGACAGAGACACAGACAGATGGGAAACAAATAGACAGGAAGACAGACAGACAGAGAAACAGAAACACAGGGAGACAGACAGACAGACAGACAAACAGACACAGACAGACAGACGGGAAACAAATAGACAGACAGAGACACAGACAGATGGGAAACAAATAGACAGGAAGACAGACAGACAGAGAAACAGAAACACAGAGACACAGACAGACAGACACACACAGACAGACACAGACAGACAGACAGGAAACAAATAGACAGGCAGACAGACAGACAGATAAATAGACAAGAAACAGATAGGCAGGCAGACAGATGAGAAAAACAGACAGGCAGACAGACAGAAGAGAAACAAATAGGCGGACAGACAGATAAATAGACAGGAAACAGGCAGACAGACAGACAGACGAGAAATAAATAGGCAGACAGGCAGATAAATAGACAAGAAATATTCAGAAAGGCAGGCAGATATATATATATATATAGATAGATAGATAGATAGATAGACAAAACAGATGTATATTTATTAATTAAAAATGAATATTGTTTTTGTACTGTGTATTGTTAGTCAAAAACAAAAAAAATCTAATTAAGGAACAAAAGTAGTGGGACACAGGGCGGCACCAGAGCTACTACATCAGTCAGAGCAGTTGAAATGTGAACTCCACTTCAGAGCTCCACGCCTGGAACAGGTAGTCAATAAAAATCTGTTTCGCGCTTCATAAAAGCAGCAATGTGAGAATGGAAAACTGAAGCCCATCGGGTTTAAAGAGGGAGAGCGTGAAGAACACGTTACACAGTGAGTCAGATGCCACATGGACACAATGGTAAAAATGGTGTTCATGACCTGGCTGAGAGGCTGTAGTACCTGCACTTACTCCTCTCAGCCACCGGTGGCCGCTCATGCTCAACGAGCCGAGCATGGCGCTGCGCCTCAGACTTTCACTCATGAGACACTCCAATTCTCATTTTATTCACCTTCTTGTGACTGTTGAGTAAATTGGCAGGCCTCATAAAATTAAGTTGGGAAGTGACTATTAGTCTCAAGCATATTTCAACTAGTGGCACTATTGAAATGTAACATTAGCCATTTGACCTTTAACATGCTTAAACTGCTACATGTGTGACCCAATCCCTTAATGCTTTTACATGTTGTGATTTTCAAAATGAAAAGGTAATCCAATACGTCTTACTTTAGTATGAAAATATACATATGGACTTTGATTCCAATTAATTCCCAGAAGCCACTATGTGGTTTTTCCCGTGTAGAGGAACGAACATCTGTATACAATACAACAGAAGAAACCCAATGAATGATATAGAGCAAAATACCTCTTTGAAACTATTTCCAGTTAAAAAAAAAAACAAAAAAAAAACTGACACATAGGAGAACATTTACCATTTAGATAAAGTGACTATGATGGAATGAGAGGTGTTGTAAACATTTAATTATAACATCCCAATGAAGACTGAGGGGTCCAAAACGCAAACTGCAGCTGTGGAAAGGTAATGTACACCATGAACTTCAAATGAGGAGAGAACAGAAATGACATATTTAATGAAGTTTGACAGGATTTGGAATGAAAATTTCCGGCCAATGTGGTACTTAGACTTATTTCTTAAACCATTGAATTTTACAGTCAAATACAGCCTTCTTCTAATTAACAAGTTTGGATATTTGAGCTGCACCCATTACTAACAGGTGCATAGAATCAGGTGAACAGCCATACTTATGCCACAGTCACTCAAGAATATGCTCTCCATTTACTTTCATTCATACGTATGCGGATATGGGATAAACACAAGCTCAAAGATGTTTTGACTTCCTCTGTATACTAAATATCAACTTTGTATGTTTTGAATGTAAATATGAATAGCATAAAGACATGAGCAATAGAGGATAAATATCACATATGGACCTCTTGGCTGAGTTAGGAAAGAACACACCAACGTAAAGGAATAGTTCACCCAAAAATGAAAATTTGCTGAAGATTTACTCACTCTTGACCTGCACAGGAAGTAGATAATTGGTGTTATGCATCAGAACAGATTTGGAGAAATTTAGCCTTACATCACCTGCTCAGCCATGGATCCTATGCAGTGAATGGGTGCCGTCAGAATGAGAGTCCAAACAGCTGATAAAAACATTCACAAGTAATCCACACAACTAGTCCATCAATTAACATCTGGTGAAGCAAAAAGCTGTTTGTTTGTAAGAAACAAATCCATCATTAAGACGTTTTTAGCTTCAAAAGTTGTTTCTGTCTAAAATACAAGCCCTCTATCCATAATTCAATCTCATCTGAATCAGGGAGAGATTTACAGATCATAAAGCAGGTTATACAAGGAAATTTATTTAGGTAAGGATGATTATTGTGATTAGATTATTCTGATGCTTTTATCAGCTTAGAGGATCCATTGGTGAGCAAGTGATGTAATGCTAAATTTCTCCAAATCTTTTCGGATAAAGAAACTCATCAACATCTCGGATGGCCTGATGATGAGTAAATTTTCATCAAATTTTCATTTTCAGGTGAGCTTTTCCTTTAAAGTGTAGTATAAGAACAAACAAATGTGAAGTTTTGTTATGGTTAATGCTATAAGTTATGACGTAATGAGTTTTATAGCAGATTCTTCATAAATGTTACAACTTACTGGCTAGTAGTATACCTAGTAGTGAATTATTCTCTTGCTGATCCATATTTTAAAAGCTAATATGTGACGGATGACTGGGGAGGCCTGTGTCATTTATATGGGGACTGAAATGTCCGATATTGAATCATAGCATATGCACATGCACAGGGGCGGATTTAGTGAATTGGGGGCCCCAGGCAAAATATAGGAATGGGGCCCTATACATTTGCACACATTTTCCTAGATCAACCTTGAGGTTCCATTTTGTTGTTTTCACATAAGCCTGTGTGCAAAGGCTGTCTAATTCTAAACTTTAAAATACATTTATTTTTAGTTGTTTTAACTACAAATTTAAATAAAACTGAAAAACGAATAAAGGCAATTATACATTTACACACCTAAAATACATATATCAAGAGCATGCTCACAGATGAGAACAAAACAGCGTTGGATGAAGTGGATTAAAGCCCTGCACGGGTCTCAAATATAGGCCCTATAGCCCGTCTCTTTTCCCCTTTTCCTCCAAAAAAGCTTATACTACTGTTTCAGCTATTAAAATAGTTCAATTTTGTATATAATGGAAAAGTGATTATATTTAGTTTCTTTTTTTAATAAAGTAAATTTAGAAAAACCTTTGGAGTATTTTCTGTTCATTAAATGCAAGTTATTTAGTTTTTTTAAGTAAAGGCCAGCAGCAGACAGTGAATTGATCCTTGCCTATAGCATATGTTTGATCAATTTAGCCTTCTCAAATCATCAGGACTTGCCTAAAATAAAATCTATATACAGTATATAAAACAGTTCAAGCATATCACAATGTTAGTTTAAATGTTTAACCTATATAAATGTGCATTTCTGCCGTCTCGGTCTTGAACAGGAGCGCTTCACAATGATGAACCTAAACTCAGACCCATGATCAACAATATTCGAAGCTTTAAATTACTACTTTAAAACGAAGTAATTTAAATCGAAAATAGACTCCTAATAAAAAAACTATTTTATTATGTAATCCCTGCATTTCTCTCTAAAGGCACATCAATGAGGAGATGGCGAGTCATTGTGAGGGAAGGCCCGATTTTATTATTCCGTACAGTTAAAAAATAAAACACTAATTATAATGGCATATATGTAAAACTTTGTCCTATAATTGTATAGCTGCTTTTTCTGATTTTTATGTTGCTCTGTTCTGAATACCTTAAAATTTAAAGAATTTGCTGCAACGCAATTTTGTATGATGTGTTAATTATTTATATTTTTTATCCATGCAGCAATTGCTTTAAAAAACAGCTTTAAAATAAATTTTACGGGTAGCTTGAATGTAAAAATTGTCATGAATTCGTTGTATTCCCATTTGTAAATTAGCCAACAAATTAATTGTTGTTGGCTAACCCGATCTCATGAAAGTGCGCATAAATAGCACAAGTTTATGTTTCGATTTGGCATACTGTTTATACGCAGAAATTGACTTTGGCATGCAAAAGACTGATAAATTCATAATTAACGGCATGGGTTCAGTCGACAGAAATACGGGACACACAGGCCTATAATAACTGCTGAAATGTTTGAGGGGCAAATCTCAGATCAGTCTGAGCGCTCATGGTACTCACAGTGCCATACACCTGCAGGCGCCACTGACTGGTTTTCGTGGTAATAAACACCGTAAACAGCAAACGTTCGCCGGTGGACGTGGTTGAGACTTAATGCGGCATACCATATGAAACGCCATTTTAGGGGGCCTTGGCTTTTGGGGTCCCAAGGCGGTCGCCTACCTTTGCCTAATGAGTAAGTCCGCCCCTGCACATGCACTGTCTGTGCGCTAAATGTGGCTTCTATGCTCTCCTCAACAATCTGTACGTTGCGATCATGTTGTATTCCAATCCAATTATGCAGCCGATACAGCTTAATTTGTCACTTGAATTATTTCAGCAGCACTATCTTCAGTAGAGCTATGTCCTGCTGCAAGGAAACACAGCGGGGAGCAATTTAATGGAACACAGAACTGCCACTGCTCTCCACTGTTACACTGATCCTCACACTTCACTGCGTTATAAAGAATGTTTCGATCTAATAGGATGTTCAAATCCAAACAGAAAAAAATAAAATAAAATTCAAAGAAAAGGGATTGAATTGAACTGATCAGAATCAGAATCAGAATCAGAATGAGCTTTATTGCCAGGTATGTTTACACATACGAGGAATTTGACAGAAGCTTCCACAGTGTAACAGAACAAAAAACACAGAAGGAAAGTGAACAGGAACAAAAAACACAGAGATAATAAAATAAAAATCGACAGTAGATAAGAATAGAAAACTATAATGGGACAATTGTGGGCAGGTATATTACAAGTAATATATATATATTTTTTTTTTTTGTACAGGTACTGTATATTATGTGCAAATTTGAGGTGTAGGCTGAGTATGAGTGTTAGATAACTAAGTGTATGAGTGAATAAATAGTGTATATTCCACGGTTATTGTCAAGTGTTCATAAGATGGATTGCCTGAGGAAAGAAACTATTCCTGTGTCTGGTCGTTCTGGTGCTAAGAGCTCTGTAGCGTCGACCAGATGGCAGCAGTTCAAAGAGGGAGTGTGCTGGATGTGAGGGATCCAGAGTGATTCTGCCAGCCCTTTTGCTCCCTTTTGTTCTTGGAGAGAAGGGAGGGTTGTAGTAATGATTCGCTCAGCAGTCCGGACTACCCTCTGTAGTCTTCTGAGGTCAGATTTGGTAGCTGAGCTGAACCAGACAGTTATTGAAGTGCAGAGGATGGATTCAATGATGGCGGAGTAGAACTGTTTCAGCAGCTCTTGAGGCAGGTGGAACTTCCTAAGCTGGCGAAGGAAGTACAACCTCTGCTGGGCTTTTTTAACAATGGACTCAATCTGATTGTCCCACTTCAGGTCCTGAGAAATAGTGGTGCCCAGGAACCTGAATGAATCCACTGCAGCCACAGTGCTGTCCATAATGGTGAGTGAAGGGAGAGCAGGGGGGTTCCTCCTGAAATCCACGGTCATCTCCACAGTTTTGAGCGTGGTGAGCTCCAGGTTGTTGAGACTGCACCAGACAGACAGCTGCTCGACCTCCTGTCTGTAAGAAGACTCGTCACCGTCCTGAATGAGGCCGCTGAGTGTGGTGTCATCTGCAAACTTCAAGAGCTTGACAGAGGAGTCTTTAGATGTGCAGTCGTTGGTGTACAGGGAGAAGAGCAGTGGAGAGAGAACACAAACCTGAGGAGCTCCAGTGCTGATCGTAAGGGTGCTGGATGAGTATTTTCCCAGCCTCACTAGCTGCTATCTGTCTGTCAGGAAGCTGTTGATCCACTGACAGACGGAGGTGGGCACGTAGAGCTGAGTTAGTTTGGGCAGGAGGAGGTTTGGGATGATAGTGATAAAGGCCGAGCTGAAGTCCACGAACAGGGGATTCCTCAATACAGTGGGGCAAAAAGTATTTAGTCAGCACCAATTGTGCAAAGGCTCCCACTTAAAAGATGAGAGAGGCCTGTAATTTCATCATAGGTATACCTCAACTATGAGAGACAAAATGAGAAAAAAAAATCCAGAAAATAACATTGAAGGATTTTTAAAGAATTAATTTGCAAATCATGGTGGAAAATAAGTATTTGGTCAATAACAAACAAGCAAGATTTCTGGCTCTCACAAGACCTGTAACTTCTTCTTTAAGAGGATCCTCTGTCCTCCACTCGTTACCTGTATTAATGGCATCTGTTTAACTCATTATCAGTATAAAAGACACCCGTCCACAACCACAAACAGTCACACTCCAAACACCACCATGACCAAGACCAAAGAGCTGTCAAAGAACACCATAAACAAAATTGTAGACCTGCACCAGGATGGGAAGACTGAATCTGCAATAGCTAAGCAGCTTGGTGTGAAGAAATCAACTGTGGGAGCAATTATTAGAAAATGGAAACATACAAGACCACTGATAATCTCCTCGATCTGGGGCTCCACGCAAGATCTCACCGTGGGGTCAAAATGATCACAAGAAATGTGAGCAAAAATCCCAGAACCACACCGGGGGACCTAGTGAATGACCTGCATAGAGCTGGGACCAAAGTAACAAAGGCCACCATCAGTAACACACTGCGCCGCCAGGGACTCAAATCCTGCAATTCCAGACGTGTCCCCCTGCTTAAGCCAGTACATGTCCAGGCCCGTCTGAAGTTTGCTAGAGAGCATTGGATGATCCAGAAGAGGATTGGGAAAATGTCATATGGTCAGATGAAACCAAAAAATAACTTTTTGGTAAAAACTCAACTTATCGTGTTTGGAGGAGAAAGAAAGAAGAATGCTAAGTTGCATCCAAAGACACCATACCTACGTTGAAGCATGGGGGTGGAAACATCATGCTTTTGGGGCTGTTTTTCTGCAAAGGGACCAGGACGAATGATCCGTGTAAACGAAAGAATGAATGGGGCCATGTATAATGAGATTTGAGTGAAAACCTCCTTCCATCAGCAAGGGCATTGAAGATGAAACGTGGCTCGGTCTTTCAGCATGACAATGATCCAAAACACACCGCCCGGGCAACGAAGGAGTGGCTTCGAAAGAAGCATTTCAAGGTCCTGGAGTGGCCTAGCCAGTCTCCAGAACTCAACCCCATAGAAAATCTTTGGAGAGAGTTGAAAATCCATGTTGCCCAGCGACAGCCCAAAAACATTACTGCTCTAGAGGAGATCTGCATGGCGGAATGGGCCAAAATACCAGCAACAGTGTGTGAAAACTTGTGAAGACCTACACAAAACGTTTGACCTCTGTCATTCCCAACAAAGGGTATATAACAAAGTATAGAGATGAAATTTTGTATTGACCAAATACTTATTTTCCACCATAATTTGCAAATAAAATCTTTAAAAAATCTCAATTGAGTTTGAGATTTTTTTTCTACTTTTGTCTCTCATAGTTGAGGTATACCTAGGATGAAAATTACAGGCCTCTCTCATCTTTTTAAGTGGGAGGAATTGCACAATTGGTGGCTGCTAATACTTTTTTTCCCCACTGTAAGTCCCTGGTCTGTCTAGATGTTGCAGAACATAATACAGTCCCATGTTGACTGCATCATCCACAGACCTGTTTGCTCTGTAGGCAAACTGAAGAGGATCCAGCAAGGGTCCCGTAATGTCCTTCAGGTGGGCCAGCACCAGTTTTCAAAAGACTTCATGACCACAGATGTTAGAGCCACAGGTCTGTAGTCATTAAGTCCAGTAATTTTGGGTTTCTTTGGGACGGGGGTGATGGTGGAGCGTTTGAAGCATGAAGGGACTTCATACAGCTCCAGTGATCTGTTGAATATCAGTGTGAAGATGGGGGCCAGCTGGTCAGCATAGGTTTTCAGACAGGCTGGTGTCACAGTCTGGGCCTGGTGCTTTTCTTCTTTTCTGTTTCCGGAAGACCTGGCGCACCTCGTCCTCGCTGATCTGAATTGCAGGTGTGGGGTAGACGGGGGTTGCTGGAGGTGTGAATGGTTATGTGGAGAGGTGTTCAGGGCGGGTGTGGGGTGTTTTTTCAAACCTGCAGTAGAACTCGTTCAGATCGTCTGCCAGTTGTTGATTCTCCACAGTGCTGGGGGATGGTGTCTTGTAATTGGTGATTTCTTTTAGACATTTCCACACTGATGCAGAGTCACTGGAAGAGAATTTAATCCTTATTTTTCAGAATAATTCCTCTTTGCCACTCTGATCTCATTTTCCAGTGTGTATTTAGCCTGTTTAAACAAGACATTATCCCCCTTCCTGTAATCATCTTCTTTGGCCTGACGGAGCTGTCTGAGTTTTGCAGTGAACCATGGTTTGTCATTGTTGTAGGTTAAATGAGTCCTGGTAGGAATGCACATATCTTCACAGAAACTGATATAAGATGTTACAGTCTCTGTGAGCTCGTCCAGATCGGTGGCAGCAGCTTCAAAAACACTCCAATCAGTGAGGTCAAAACAAGCTTGTAAATCCTGCTCTGCTTCATTAGTCCATCTTTTTACAGTCCTTAATACAGGTTTAGATTATTTCAGTTTCTGCCTGTAGGTCGGTAAAAGATGAACCAAACAGTGATCAGAGAGACCCAAAGCTGCTCGTGGGACAGAGTGATAACCATCCTTTATTGTGGTGTAACAGTGATCCAATATATTACTGTCTCTGGTGGGACATGTGATGTGCTGTCTGTATTTTGGCAGTTCACGGGAGAGATTGGCTTTATTAAAGTCCCCGAGAATGATTAAAACAGAGTCCGGGTGTTGTTGTTCTGTGTCTGTGATCAGATCAGCGAGTTGTTGTAAAGCGGAGCTCACGTGCGCTTGCGGAGGGATGTACACACTGACGAGAATGAACGAGCAAAACTCCCGCGGCGAATAGAACGGCTTACAGATAATGAAGAGCACTTCTAGATCTTTACAGCACATATTCTTTAACACAGTTACATCTGTACAACACCTCTCATTGATGTAAAATTGATGTCCCGCTGCCGCGTGATTTCCCCGTTGATTCTGCGTCGCGATCCTCTCTGAACAGCTGAAAGCCCGGGAGACTCAACGCGCTGTCCGGGATGGCGTCTTTCAGCCAGGTTTCCGTGAAACACAGAGCAGCAGAGTTTGAAAAATCCTTATTTGTCCGGGAGAGCAGAAGGAGTTCGTCTGTTTTGTTGGGTAAAGAGCGGAGGTTCGCCAGATGGATGCTAGGCAACAGAGTTCTGAATCCGTGCTGCCTGAGCTTCACAAGCGCGCCGGCTCTCTTCCCCCGTCTACGCGTCCTGAAGCATTTGATCAGCGCAGCAGCTCCCCCAACAACAATGTCCAGCAAAACATCAGAATAAACAAAAACTGGTGAAATATCGGGTGGTGTGTACTTCCGAATGTCCAGCAATTCGTCTCTGGTGAAACTGATTGCAGGGATATAACTAAAGACAGGACAAACTAACAAAAACATAAAAACAACTGCGGAGCACGCCACGGAGGCAGCCATCAGCGTCGGCGCCATCTTAATCTGATGACAAACTCAAAGCTAATGTAGCGAGGGAACCTTCATATATAGTATTTTCTTTTAAATTGCCTTAATATGTAAATGTTTAATTTATTTTGAACTGCTATAAATGATTGAAGTTTAGACCAAATAGATTTTAAATAAATAATAATAATAATTTTTATTTTGCGCTGGATAGGGGATATGTTTTCATGGTATATCAAGGTCTCTGATGATTTGATATCTTTAATAACATTAGATTGTAAATCCAACACAGTTCTTTTTTTTCAGTGAGCATAAAAGTGAGACGTCAGTCTTGCAGTTTTCTCAGCATCCCAGCTACATATGAGAGCCCCAGTTGTAGTCCCAGTACGGCAACCCCACCTTCCACTACAGAGAAATCCAACCCAATAAACAGAACTTGGGTTAGCGGGACTCATGAACATGGTTTTGTAAAATGACATGGCGGCCCTGGAAAGTGTTCAGTTTTAACTTCGCACAGTGATAACAGTCTGGACTAATAAAGGGATCAGGATCCAGTTGAAATACTACATAACAAGGCAACAGTGAAGGCAAAGATTCCCTTCATATCAAGACAAGCATAAAACTCTAGAGACCAAGCTTATACAAAACTGCTGAGCAAATTATTTTAAGAAGTAAATAAAAGTGGATGAGGCATTTGCCAAATTAATATAAATGTTTGGTACAGTAATATCTAATGGAATCTCAGCCCAATGGAAGGTGTTGGGCATTTTTCCATGTTTTTTGTCATAGAAGTTTGTTTTACATTGCCAATAAACCCCTTTTAGACTTTTTCACAATTTTAGGTTAAACTTAATATATTTCACATTTTGCTTACACTACCTCATTTTAATAATCCTGAAGTGTGACAATTACATTTTTTTAAATTATAAATTTTCCATGTAGTCATGATCAGTAGTCTTAGCTGGAGTATAGCGTGTCACAGCCCAGAAGTATTTCATGTCAACTACCCACTTAGACTGAACTGGCTGTGCAAATATAGGCTATGTAAAGAAAAAAGTCATCAGGAACCATGAAAAATCCAAAACATAACACTGCAGTTATTTTGGACCCCTTGTAAAGCCAATAAAAACATTGACGATTAGTGCTCTGGTGCTTTTCTGATAAATATCGCAAAACAGGGACAAGGGAACACCAAGTTAAATAGCAAACATCCTTCAGTTCATTTACATTTATGAGGGGATGGTGTTTTTGTCCCCAATGGTTTGGTAGAGCCCAAGAGAATTTTTATGTGAAAGACACCACATAACTTTTCGGAGAATCCCAGATTCATCTGGCGATTCAGGATATCTTAAAACGTCTTTCAAATATAAGCATTCTCAGGAGGGTTGGGTTTATATTATAAATAAAGTATTCTCTGCAGCTCACATTTGAAAAGAATATAAATTATTTGGTTGCATCATCATTTTAATAATTGACGTAAGATAAAAGCAATTTTTTTCCTCTATCATTAAGATGCATGACTGAAAAGATTGTCCCATAAAATCTCACTCCCCTACATGATTATAATATTATATTATCTTTCCATTTTACCATAGCATATGGTAATCTGTAAACTACTTCAGTAGGAATTACACAGCTGTACTCACAAAAAAATCGGGTTCAAATTAAGTGAGTAAAGGTTATACAACACAGGGTAAACAATCATGAGCATGGCAAAGCTACGAATGCACATATAATTATTGTTAAATTGCTGTCCTCTGGGGTGTAGTGATAATAAGGCAATAAAAGGACAGCTGCAGTGCCAGCATTTGAGCCAACATAAAGAAAAAATAAACAAATAAAACAAAACAATTTATGTATACAACACATGATAAAAGAAAACAAGATGAACAAACAAAACAAAATAAACAAAACAAGATCACATAACAAACAAGCAAAAACAATAATCAAGATAAAAGAAAACGACAAAAAGCAAAACAAAACAAAACAAACAAACAAAACACAAGACAAAACCAAAAGTCATCATCATAAAGCAGTTTCTGAATGTGATAATCAAGCCAAGTAACTGTAAAATGAATTGTCAATAAGTTGTGCACCCTAATTAGTGCATTAATTCCTAATTTGTTTCATATCATATGATACTAACTTAAACATAATAAAGTCCCTCATCTGTTTATGTCTGTGTATTGTAGACCTTGTGTTAGCAAGATTAATGATCCCTTCAGTATGGTAGGGGGGAAGTATTTTTCATCAGACTTACAGACAAACTGACTTGAAAAAAAAAACTCTCCTCTAATCAAATGCTCAACAACAAAATCTGCTCTCAATGATCGCCATCTCCCCTGGTGCAGGCCGTGTGACTGCTGTTCAGAGATCGTGATGTTAATAGGATAACATGACCCAAAATCAATCCCAGCTTTGTGTGAAAGGGAGTGACAGCAGGGGATGTTCCTTCCAGTAAACAGTCAAAGTGCTCAAAACATCATCTGGGGTATAATTGGCTTTAAGGTGGGCAACAGGGTGGTGAGTACATGCCAGCATTTAACCTCAGCCTGTGAGATTTGTCAGATCCCTCAGACTGGTTTGAGGAGGGGCATCTGATTCATCTCTAATTCTCTGGCTTTTGCCTCTGGGCCTGTCAAACTCAGCCAAATGTAAAGAAACTGTAATAAAGAGTCACTCACGATTTTCCTTTTTTCCCTTCAAGGCAGAGCTGCTGTGCTTTTTTGGCTGTTTGAGTTCATTTCCAGTCAGTCTAGCTGGTGCTACCATGCTGAATATGAGGGACAACTACGGTACTGATTGGGAAATTTCGTATATCTTGTTTGTGTGGATTGGCTAATAATGATTTTTAGCATTTTCCCACGTAGTATCCACTGTACACATTTGAGAATAATAGTCCCATTTTAAAATAATAAGTAGAAGTATGGAAATGATGTAGTGACCAAAATATGTACTCCAATCTATATATCTTATATTTTAGATCAGTTACTCTTAACCCTTTTGACTCCCCATTGTCCAACACAATACTATTTGAAGGCTCCCATTTTGATGAAGATAATTCCTCTGGTATTTCTGCTGTAATTATGCCAGTTTAAATTATTATCTTTACAAAAAGAAATTGGGAGTATCTATATATTTAGGGTATGTTTACATGACAGTGATGTGATAAAAATCATAAGTTTTGCGTACAGGCAACAACAATGTCAAAATGATTCCCATATACATGTGTCCATGAAGACGAGTAAAAATGCTGTATTATACATGCCAGGCCAGTAGCTGGCAATGTCTCTTTGTAAAGAAACACTATGTGCTTGCTCACATGCCTATAGACAGAACACGTAATATACATGTGCATTTCACAAATTTGCACTTTCGTAGTTTACACAGAGATACTTTTTTTTTTTTTTTAAACTTGCACTTTCAAACCTTGTTTTCTAATGTCTGCATTTTCATACCTCCAATATGCGGTTGTCATGTAAATTAATGGCCAAAACGCATAAAAAATTGTCAATTTTTTTGTTGAAAATAATCTTTTGTAAACACCTCCTAAATGAACTGCAATTCATTTTATGATTCCTGAATATTCAGGTTTCTATATGTTCTCCAAGGAAAATGGTAGTTATTGAGAGAAATTATTATTATTATTATTTTTTCCATTAATAATTTAAGTCAGCCTGTCGTCCTCTTGGAACTTTGTGAGGCCCCTGGCTGAGAACCACTGCTTTTGATTTCTCAATGCTGCCACCGTTTGCCTACATTCATGTATTGATCTTAGTAGTGAAATTACACATTTTATTTGATACCAGTAGAGTAAATGCAGACGTCAGACCACAATCCCACCATGTACTGATAAAATGTTGCTTTTTTCAATAATGTATGCTTCCGTCATTTTTCCTCTGAAGTATGAATCAAAGCCTGGGAGGTTCAGTTCATGTATGTACTAGAATTGAGTTTCAACATGTTTTTGTCACTCGTTAGTATATAAGATGACAAGCCGCTACTGCCTGAAAGGCGTGAACATGACAACCTTTTGCATTGGGAGCATGTGTTAAAAAACTTGTTCTGGGTTTTGACACATAGACTTGGACTGAAGCCCATGTGACTTTAAATCTACAAAGCCACCAGTGTTGGGGAGTAACTAGTTACATGTAACGGAATTATGTAATTTAATTACAAAATAAAAGTAACTGTACTTCCTGAGAAAAAACATGTAATTAAATTACAGTTACTTATGAAAATGTTAAGGATTACAAAGGATTACATCTGCTTTTTTTTCACACACACTCCCACAAACAGATTTAATTGATTTCTTTCATAAATTGCAGTGACTGCTCTAAAATATGAAACACCATATTCAGAGTTTATATTCGATAACTTTTATTCCTAGGTAGTTTAGTATAGCTATATGCTTTATTTTTTTTAAGATGAACTGTTAGTTTGGCATTGTTAGATGCCGGTGTTTCCTGTCATAGTTATGCAAATATTTGATTTCAAAAACAATATCATAGCTACTAAAATATTTCTTGTTTGATTTTAAATATGTATTTAACCTCATAATGATCTCAAAGTAAGTCATTAATTTTGGGTGCTGTGTTTCAAAGGGGACATTGATCTTCCACAAGTTGGTATGATTCTTTAGGGCCTTCATGAACGGTCTGCAACATACTTTGGTTAAAATTTGGTCCTTTTTACCTTGCTCTGTTCACAGCGACTCATTTTAGGGCATGTCCCTTTAAATGCTAATGAGCTCTGCTCACCCGCCCCTTTCTTCTGTGGAAGAGCAAAGGTGATTTGCAAATAATCATAAGAAATATAAAGTGTCAGACTGACTTCATCTGGAGGTGCAGCTGGATCACGAACAATGGGTACTGATCTATCCTTGAGTTTTAACTTTTTAACAAAACCTGCCTTGAATTGTCCCTCATTCAGAAAGCAGTCTGAAGTAAAATTATTTGCGCAGACATAAACGAATTTAGGTGTATTCAATGGCGCATTATCATTAAAAACAAAACTAATGCACTGCGTCCTCAGTGGCTCTGATGTCGGGAGAAAATTAAAATTCTTATGTTCTTCTACATAACAAAACTACAAAACACCTGCATTGCTTACAAGACATTGTTGCTACAGCTGCTGGAGCGTTAGGGTTAGGGTTAATGATGTACTTCGTACAACTGGCTGAGGGCGAAAACATGCTAATATTGGACAGTACATCAACGGTTGTGGGTGGGGCCTGAACAATATGACATCATACTGCTCAGAGAATCAAAACGGCTTGATAATTGAGCCTGTTTAGGATTTTGGGGGATTAAAAAAAATTTTTTTTTTTTAAAAAAAAAGGAGTGAATGGACTTTTATCATTGTAGCGTGGTTGTGTCCACACACTGCTAAGATACATTTATATGCAAACACCATGTAAAAGTGAATTTTGCATCCAATGTCTCCTTTAAAATTGAAATACAATCTTAATTCAAGGGATGAAGGATTTCGAAAGTGTGACAGTAATCAGTGTTGAGTACTACTGTAAGGTTTACCCTGCCTGGTTTACATGTTTGAAAATGATAAACAGTTGAAAAAATTAGAAATTTAGAAAAGTAATCAAAAAGTAATCAAATGTAATCAGTTACATTACTTTTATAAAGTAATTGAAAAGTTACACTGCTTATTACATTTTAAGTTGGGTAACTTGTAATCTGTAACCTATTAAATTTCCAAAGTAACCTTCCCAACACTGAAAGCCACACAGATGCAGTTTGCAGTATAATTTTCTTGTATGACTACGACATATATAATTTATACAAAATTAAAGTATGACAGATGATGATGAATACTCTGGCTGTACAGCTTGGAAAATCTTGGAGACATCAGATGTAATTTCTAAAGTAATATTTTTTTATGTGTCATTATTATGGTCTATAGAGATTTAGACGGTAAAGAATGCCAAGCATATAACACATATAGCATATAAACCATACTCAAATTAGGGCTGTCATCAAATTGTTATTTTTCTTTAAATATATTTTTTTAAAAATTTTTTAATTGAACAAATTTAATCTAATTATTACCCTGATTGGAGATAAATTAATATTATATTGGTCTATATTATAGATCAGGACTACTCACACAGGGAGTGTGTTGTTCTGCATCATGTAAGATGATGTACAGTTCTGGGGCGGGGCGGGGGCCTTAACGGCGTTTTAAAAAAAATATTTTAATCGCGTTATTTTTTCATAACTGATTAATTAGATTTAAGCATTAAATTGACAGCACTAATCAAAATATAACAAACAATAGAAAATTGTAAACAATACAATTATTCAATTATTCAATATAATAATGCAATTATACATTTTATTTATAATTTAAAATATCATAACTCATATAACAAAGAATTGAGTTCAGGCATGTTAAACTCTGAATGTTGTAATCCTTTGTTTTCATTTTTGTGCTGTCATCACACAACAGGAAGAATATCAATCATACTTTAAGGCTCAGCATCAGTGGGACACACTTTCCACATAGTGTTGATCTAATAATATGAACCCCCCCCAGAATCACTCAAAGAATGAGAAAAGGGTTTCATGCAATCTCCTGAACACTGTGGGCCTGTTTTACTAATGCTAAATTTGGTGATCTATGCATGTAATAACATGCACAATCACCCACCAAGGTGCAACCTCATACTGTAAATACACACTGTGTCAGAGCAGGCTTTATAGGCATTTATGTCACGGCGCGGTTAGGAAAACAGTGTAAACAGGGGTCTGGGTCCAAATGCAGGTCTTTATTAAATGCAGGGAAAAACAAAGTAAACACCAAAACGGAAACACAAACATAGCTTAGAATCTGACCACAGGCTCAGAACCAAACAGGATAGGACCCAATCGCCAAAAAAAACTTTTTCCCAAGTGGCTTGGCATTATTCCAGGTAAACAACATTACTAAATCGCCGAGATGCGTGGGAAGCGTTAATAGCCCTCCAGGATGGGCACCAGCTGTGTGTAAGTATGGTAACAGGTGTGTGGAGTCAAGGTAACAGTGCCCTGGAGGATTGGAATGCGACCTCTGGTGGTGAGAGGGAGAGTACCAGACGCCAGACCCTGACAGGACCCCTCCTCTAAGGAACGGCTTCCAGACTTCAGAGCACCACCCAGTAACGGCAGAGCGGGGATGGCGTGGAGGGTGGGCCACCGGTCCGATTGGTAAGCGGTGGGACCTGGGGACGGGGGTAGAGGCCGTGGAATGGGCCCCATAGCAAACCGTGCCACCCAGCGTTGTTGTGGGCTGCCGCCTCGGTGGAACTGCGAGCAGACACCGCCGCCCCGGGGAAAACGCGACGGCAACCTCCACTTCCGGATTCTGGTGAGCGGACACCGCTGCCCCGTGGAAACTGCGAGTGGGCACCGCTGCCTCTGGGGAACTGAGAGGGACACCGCCGCCCAGTGGGAACAGTGGAGGCCACACCACACCGCCGTCTCTGGGTCAACTGCTATGAGACACCCGCTTCTCGTGGGAACTGAGAGCACCCCGTCACCCCTCGTGGGAACTGAGAGCGCCAAGTACGCTGCTTCGGATCCTGTGAGCGACGACCGCCGCTTCGTGACGAGAACGCCACGCCAGCCTCGGGGGAACTGAGAGCGGCCCCCCCACCGCCTGCTTCCGGAACTTTGTAGCGGAACACGCATGCCCTTGGTGCAACTGCGAGCAGGGCCACCCTGCCTCGTATGATCGCGAGCCGACCAGCCGCCTCTAGGGAACTGTGAGCGGCCACCGCCGCTTCCGGAGCCTTGTGAGCGAACCCCGCTGCTTCTGGAGCCTTGTGGGCGGGCACCGCCTCTTCGAGAACATCATGAGCGGACACCGCCGCCTCTGGAGCTTTGTGAGCGGGCACCGCCGCCTCGGGGAAACTGAGAGTGGACCCCGCCGCCTCGGGGAAACTGAGAGCGGACACCGCCGCCTCTGGAGCCTCGTGAGCGGGCGCCGCCGCCTCGGGGGAACTGAGAGCGGACGCCGCCGTTTCTGGAGCCTTGTGAGAGGGCACCGCCGCTTCGAGAACATCATGAGCGGGCACCGCCGCTTCGGGGGAACTGAGAGCGGCCACCGCCGCTTCCGGAGCTTTGTGAGCGGTCACCGCCGCCTCGGGGGAACTGAGAGCGGCCACCTCCATCTCGGGGGAATTGAGAGTGGACACCGCCACCCCTGGAGCCTCGTGAGCGGGCACCGCCACCTCGGGAGCATCATGAGCGGGCCCCGCCGCTTGGGTATAACCAGTGAGGCGAACACCGCCACCCCTGGGGGCACTGCGAGCAGACACCGATGGCCTCTGGACTTCCTGCGAGCAGACCACGCCATCGCGACCGACATCAGCGTATTTCCTGCATGCTGCGTACCAACCCGCATGCTCCAGAACGCTTGAGGTACTGGGTGCAGCAAAGATGCCTCTGATGACCCTGCGATGGCCGCCTCAGTTAGAACTGTGGCAGGCTCTGCAGCACTCCATCCTGACGGCGAGCGCTCAACTGCAGAGCCAGTTGACGTAGTCCTCCACGCCTTCCTCGGGGTGCCAGAATGGCATAGGGATTTGAACGCTCGTCTAGCCCACCCCCCAGAAACAGACCAGTGCGGCAGGTTCCCTACGCGCTGACTGGCGAGCCATCCAGAATTCCCTGGTGTAATCCTCAATGCACTGGTCTCCCTGGCGGACATTGACGAACTTTCCTGCTGGACCCATGCTTGGCAGATTATTCTGTCACGGCGCGGTTAGGAAAACATTGTGTAAACAGGGGTCTGGGTCCAAATGCAGGTCTTTATTAACTTAAAGGAAAACAAAGTAAACACCAAAACGGAAACACAAACAGATATAAGAATCTTAAACAGGCTCAGAACACAAACAGGGATATGACACAAAATCGGCAACTTAGTGCTTGCATCAGTCCAGGTAACAACAATTAATAATCCGCCCAGAGAGGCGTGGGGAAGGCGTATAAATAGCCCTCAGGATGGGCAACAGCTGTGTGAGTGAGTGTGTGCACAGGTGTGTGGAGTCAAGGTAATGGAGTCCGGGAGGATGGGAAGTGGCGACCTCTGGTGGTGAGAGGGAGAGCACTAGACGCCAGACCCTGACAATTTAATGCGAGCTGGGTCCAATCCAGACCCTGAGGGGTTTCTGTGAGAATGAGAGATCCCTGTTGCACAAATATAGTGCATTAATATTCAGGCTCAAAGGCCGGGCCTGAATCATAGAGGAAATTATGGTTACTTAAGTGGTCACTGTTGTAAAGTAATTGCCCAGCAACCTTAAACCTTGTAATTTTCATACACAGCTATTCCGTGTGGCCAACACAACTATGGGGGATTCACTCTATAAACTTGAGCTCTGCACATATTTCATAATGGCAATAGAAGAGTCTGTATTTCATTATGCGATTAAATGTTGCAACATCAGAGTTGCTTCTAGAAATTGTTTAGAACAGGGGTCTTCAAACTCGGTCCTGCAAACTTCTGTCCTGCAGAGTTTAACTCCAACCCTAATTAAACACACCTGGGCCAGCTAATTAAGGTCTTACTAGGGATACTAGAAACTTCCAGGCAGGTGTGAAGGTAAGAGCTGTTTCTGACTGGCTGACACCTGACTCTTGTAAAGCTCTTCAACAGTTCCTGGGATCCAACAGCTGCTCCTGTTCTTATTACTCCTCATATCAGTTTGTGGTGTAGGTGGATGCCTCAGAGGTTGGTGTCTGAGTGGTCCTGTCTCAAGTATCCCCTTATGATAATAAGCTTCATCATTGTGCTTATTGTTCTAACCGTTTATCCCCCTCAGTGTGGAATTATGACATCGGCAATCGAGGGCTGCTGGAAGTACATATGGCTTTCGGGAAGTGGTGTCATTGGCTGGAGGGAGATGCTGTTCCATTTGTTGTGTGGACTGATCACAGGAACCTGGAATATATTCGATCGGCGAAACACTTGAATTCCAGAAAAGCCCGTTGGGCATTGTCCTTCGGGCACTTCAACTTCGTGCTGTCAGAAGCGGGATTTATACTTTCGCCTGGCTCCGCTCTGCGAGCCTCCGCTGACTGTGCGCGCACCTTCCCAAATGGACGAGGCTTTTATACTTGTCGCGTTCACCATTGTACTATTCTTTGAAACGACAGGGGGCGATGATGAGTAATTGTCCTCTAAAACCATCGGGAATCACCGGTGAGAAGAAGTCATTTGCCGGTACAAGACTTCTCGCGTGATGAATGAGTTGATGAATTAATAATTTATTTATGTACAAACTGATTAAAACAATCTTAAACTATTGGCTTTATTTCACAACAAACACAAGACAACTTTAAGCAAATAGTTTATAAATAGTATCTAAATGAATTCTAATTCTATTTTTATACAATAAAAATAAAACATATCATCAAATAAAAAAGCCTTGGACAAATTATGCAAAAAAACTATGCATTGTTTTCCAACAAAGTGTCAAAAAGTGTCAAAACTGTTTTGACTGTTTCTACTGTTTCACACAAATGCCGGCACAGATGTGCATGTTCGGCTAGAATCACCCTGAACTCGTGCATCTTCGGAAATGCTGTGCACACCGCTATGGCAAAATGAGTTACCGCGCATTCAAAGCAAACTTCCGGCAACACCGCGATGACGTCATATTTTCCGTGCACACCCAAGCGAACTTGTGGACGGGTCGAGTACAAATCAGCCTTAACACCGTGTCTACACTGCATGTGAGCAGCGCGGCACTACGCAACAAAATACTGTACAACCCATTATAATCATGATCGTTTACCTGGACTGCAGCGCGGTGCGACACAACAAATCCCTTACAGTAAATTGATGCCTCGTTCTATGACGTACTGACACAAAATTCAAATGATTTGCAACGGTCGTTTTGTTGCGTCTAGTTTAGAAAGCCTTAAGCTGTTGAGTCACGGTGCGAGGCGGTACAACAACTGTCGCATCCGATGGAGACACTGTGTTATAGACCAGGTTCTAAAAATGGAAAGCCTGACGCGTTGCCCAGTGTTTTGGTGCCCCGGATGATGTACCCTCTCCTGATACGATTTTTCCATCAGGTCGTGTGGTGGGAGCCGTCATCTGGGGCATCGAGGATCAGGTCAGGCAAGCTCTGACCAGAGTTGAGGTGCCCGGGGGATGTCCGGCGGGTCTGCTTTTTGTTCCTGAGGGGGTTCGTGCCACCGTTCTTGAGTGGGGCCACTCCTCCAAATTATCCTGCCATTCAGGAGTGAGTAAGTCACTGGCAGCCATCTGGCAGCGGTTTTCACATATTGCCTTGGATTTTGTTACTGGTCTCCCTCCATTTAGTGGCAATACTGTTGTCCGTACAGTAGTGGATCATTTTTCTAAGGTGGTCCACTTTATCGCTCTTCCCAAACTTCCCTCTGCTAAGGAGATGTCCCTGGTGGTCATTGACCATGTCTTCCGGATTCATGGTCTTCCGGAGGATGTGGTCTCTCACAGGGGGCCCCAGTTCATTTCCCATTTTTGGAGGGAGTTCTGTCAGTAGATTGGAGCTTCCACTAGTTTGTTGTCAGGCTTCCATCTTCAACCCCCCCCCCCCACTGCCAGACCAGTGTGCGAACCAGGATCTCGAGCGGATGCTTTAATGCCTAGCCTCCCATAACCCCTCCTCCTGGAGTCATCAGCTGACATGGGCTGAGTATGGCCCACACTCCTTTGTCTGCACTGGGCTTTCCCCTTTCATTTTCGCCTGTGTTTTCCCCTCCTTTGTTTTTCTTTCCGGGTTCTGAGGCGCTGTTCCCTCGTTCAGACTTTTATCAGAACATTGTCGAGGGCCAGGGAGCTTGATTCAGGAAACAGGGGGCACCCCCAACCGCGGCATATTGTCGCCGTTCTAAGGCACCCACGTATATTTGTGGTCAGCAAGGTATTTCTACTAAGACTTGCCCATAATTGGTACCCAAATTTATAGGGCCGACCCCAGATCAAATCATTAGTCCGGTTGTGGTGCGGCTTCAGCTACCCTACTCTCTTCGTCGTGTCCATCCTGTTTTTTATGTATCTTGTATTATACCTGTCTTGCTTTCTCCCCATTTCCCTTCTGTTTCTATTCCTACCCCTCCTCCTGCCCTGATGAGCGGGCTCTCCTGCCGTCATCGTCAGGCGGATCTTTGATTGCAGGCAGCGTTGACAGGGATATCAGCATTTGTGGCTTGATGGTACGGCCCGGAGGAGAGAAGCTGGGTCCCAGCTCGGGACATTCTTGACCGTTCGCTCATCGAGGTGTTTCATCGTCGTCAGTCTTCTTTTTCAGTGGGCGCACCAGGTGACACTCCTGTGATGAGGGGTACTTGATCACTCTGTCTCCTTAGTTTTTGTTTTTGTTTTTTTCTTTTACAAAAAGTAATAAAAATAACAGAAGCTGATATCAAAATTTAAATAACATTAAAAACATATCAATAACATAACATTAGGCATGTTGTTGTCCTCTAATGCTAATTCCTATGGTCATTCCTTTATAAATGCTTTCATCATTATATTATGTGCTGTCACTTTAACTGGAATAGACCAAAACAATGAACATGTGCAGCTGTTGAGTGGGGGTGCAAGTCTCTTTGTGACTCTAATATACACACTGATTATTTACCCTGATTTGTTGAAAGCACATTTAGTCATTATGCAAAATGCGATCATAATTTATTGGAGGTTTTGCAATGTTTTGATGTTTTATAAATCAAATAACATTCTGAAATCATGCTATGTTTAAATATATAATTAGTATTTCAGTTCTGCCACATGACAAGACTGTGGTGACCATGTTGCTTTGAGATACAACTTTGTAATCATATCCACACACACACACGTTTATCACAGCTTAGACACACTTCTGCCACCTGGGTCAGCAGACTCCTCCTTCCCAGCTGAATTTCTCAGGCATCAAGCTCTTCAGTGGCTCTGTTCCTTCAAACACTCTGTTAATTTCAAGTCTCTGGGGAGAACATTGAGTGGCAAGACAGATGTGTTTACAATGGCCATTTCATTCTGCTCCACAGACAGTCTGGGGTGGGTGGCTTTTTGGGAAAGATCGGCTGTTATGGAATGCACCAAAACCTGGTGACTTCTCCCATGTGGACGAAACAGGATGTTAATAGTTTAACCAAACTATGAACAACCAAACCACATGACAGTTTCATGGACAAGCTTTTAAAATTACTGCACATTCTCAGAAAATATCATACAGTACAAATATGTTGCATTAAAGGGATAGTTCACCCAAAAATGAACATTTTACTTACATTCTAGTTATTTCAAACCTGAATTTCTTTCTTCTGCTGAACACATAAGAAGATATTTTGAAGAGTGTGGGGACCCAAACAGTTTCTTGTCCCCATTGACTTCCATAGTATTTTTTTAAGAAACCGTTTGGTTACCCGCATCCTTCAAACTATCTTCTTTCAACAGAAGAAGCAAACATACAGGTTGGGAACAACTTAAGGGTGTGTAAATGATGGCAGAATTTTAATATTTGGCCGAACTATTAACTTAAAAAATTAAATAGAGTGTACAGACTTAGAGTTAAACAATTACTTTAGTAAAAAGTGAAAATTCTGTCATCATTTCTCACCCTCATGTCATTTCAAACTCGTATGGCTTACTTTCTTTTGTAAAAATCAAAATTACACAAAATTGTGTTGTTCTTTTGAGTACATTAAACACAGTTACAACACATGAGTATTAAAGCTTTCAAGCTTCAAAAGGGTTGGTGGGTTCATGAGAGAAGAAGCTATGTCTGATATGTGAAGAAATCGTTCTAATGAGCCAAATTTGTTTTTCAGTGAATAAGCTGATCCAGTTCGCAAGTCAGTCTGAGTGATTTATTCACAAATCAGACTGATCCAGTTCTCAAGTTCAGTTCACTGACTTACTAAAGAGAAATATATGAATAAATAAAATTTCAATCTGTTCTTAATTAAAAGCTATCATACGACTTCAGAAGACTAAAATACAGTGCACAAGTCATATGGACTACTTCTATGATACTTTCGTTGTGCTTTTTTGAAGCTTCTATATTTATGGTCAGCCAGCAGAGCATTGACGGAGGCTGAGGATCGGCTGCAGCATGCGGACATTGTTGGGACAATAGCCCAGGGCAGGCTTAGACTGGGTTGTTTCACCAGAACGAGTTGGAACAAAGCTGACCCAAAGGAACGCCGCAGCATGGCACAGAGGGAGGTCCGCAAGGTAGAGGAGGAAATCCAATATGTCAAGGCTGTAGCCATGAAAAAACAGGGCAGCTGGACAAGGTGGGAGGGCGTACGAGAAAGGGCCCTGACGTGGCAGGACATTTGGATCATGGAAGGACGCCGGATAAAGTTCTTGATGTGTCCTGTCTATGATGTGCTGCCTTCTCCATCAAACCTCCATATTTGGGGGATGGCAGAGAGTCCCAGCTGCACATTGTGTGGAAAGCAAGCCAACCTTGAGCATGTCCTCTCAGCATGTCAGTCAAGTCTGGCAGATGGGAAATTCCGGTGGCGTCATGATAAGATCCTGTCTCAGTTGGCAGATGGTGTGGAACAGGCAAGGAAGAAGGTTAAACTTTCCAGCGGGCACCACTTTATTCAGTTTGTCAGGACAGGAGAGAGCACTGCAGCAGGACGGAGGAGTAGAGGGGTCTTGGCCTCAGCAAATGACTGGGAGATGCGGACAGATCTGAAGAAGCGGCTAAAATTCCCAGAGGAGATAGCACACACCAGCCTCAGACCGGATATTGTCCTCTGGTCTAGAGGCACTAAGCAGGTGGTGATTATAGAGTTAACAGTACCCTGGGAGGAAAGGATGGAGGAGACTCATGAGCTTAAGCGCAATAAATATCAAGACCTTATCTTTGAGAACCAGCAAAATGGATGGAAGGCCTGGAATTTACCAGTATAGGTCGGCTGCAGAAGTTTTGCTGGGCAGTCACCCTTGGGCTGCTGGGTATTGAAGGGATGGTCAGGAAACAGCTGGTAGGCAAGGTTACTGAACAGGCTGAAACAGCATCTCAGTAGATCTGGATACAGCGGGAGGTGCGGTAGCAGAGCCAACCTATTGAAGGGCGAACAACGACATAGAGTTGGTGGTGGTCAGCAGGGGTAGAAGATCCAGGATGCTGGATCTGCTGTCGAGCCTTCCCGAGGTGTCATGGGCTTAAATCGGTGAAACACAAATGAAGGGGGGTGAAAAAACAAAATAGCACTGACATTGCATTGTTAGAGTGTCACAAGCAGTTCAGCATGCAGACCCCAGATTTATGTGCATCCTCCTCCTGTGGTCTCTCTGACTCAGCGCCAGTCTGTGCCGCTGCTCTCATTAACCCAACCCTCTGTGACTTTGTTTCTACTTCTTTGTTTCTCTCCCTTTCTCTTATTTTTTTCTCTTGTGCATTACTCAAACTATACTCTCACAATCCCTTTTTCCCTTTTCAATTCTTCAGAATACTTTAAATTCAAATTTAAATTCTGTCATTATTAACTCACCCTCGTGTTGTCCCAAACCCATGTCTTTTTACCTGTGCAACACAAAGGAGAGTGTCACACAAAAGGATCCTCACACAGCTCACACACAAACTGATCAAATGGCTTCAAAAGATCACATACTGTAGACAATTTTAATGGTGCTTTAAGGTCTGGTCACAGTTTTCATATGAAATTAGATTTTCGCATATGATCTTTCTGTTCAGATCTGTGATCATAGATCGTCAGATCTATGATCTTTCTGTTTCTGTTCCAATACAACAAAAACAATTGCGAAATTGACAGTTGTGATGAAAACTGACTGAATGAACATGAACATGAAAATATAGCAGAATATAACAACATACAGATTTGGAATGATGTGAAGGTGAGTAAATAATAGGATTTTAATTTCTGGAGTGCTTTAACCCATAATATCCGCATTTGATGTCATACAACAGCCGTCCTCTCAAGGAAATGGAAAGTAGGGTAGTGGAAATCCCCTTTTGTTTAAATGGCTTCTAAAATGCCTCATTGCAGATAAGGCCTGCTTCATTTTGACCGCAGCAGTCATTAAAAAAAGAAACATTTTTGTATGAGTATATGCATATTCTCGGAGGAGAGCGGAACTGATTTTCCCAAAAGAGTAAGAGAGCTGATCCAGATGTTGAGCAATGTAAATATGTAGATGGTGAAGATGGATTGCATTTGCCTTCGCTCTTCCTGATCTGAGACACCAGTTGCTTCTATTCTACAGGATAAAGAATAACAAGATAGCAACAGCAGGCCCTCTACGAGATCTTCTGATGTCGAAATTAAACACATCCATAAATGGGGCTGTCAGGAAGCCGGCGAGACTGCCATAGGATGTGTCAACGGCGTGACCACCTCAGAAGTCATGTAAGAAACTTGTGTATTGGACTGACAGTGATATCTCAGACGTCCAATCATGCCTTCACCTTGTTGAGCTAAGCTGAAAATGGAAAGTAAAAAAATAACTCTGTAAAGCACAGGTGCTGTTCATCCACAAACCCTTCCAAACTACACGAATGCCAGCATGCTTGAACCAAAAAGCCCCTAGGGTTTCAATTCACTTTACACCATAAATGGTTTATATTACATCCTGTTGGTGTTATCAGAGGTCGCCGTGACATCTTTTGTTGATCCTGGAGCAACATTACTGTCCGAAAATACAGACTTAACCCAATCCCTACCCCTTAAACCTAACCCTACCCATAATTTATTCCTAAAATCAGAGGAAATGATAGCAAAAATGATAACAAGTGGTGTTAGAGCACCTCCTCCTGAGTGTAGTCTAAAAGACTTTTCCTGAAAAGGATCTCTTCAATTCTGATTGGTTGATTGGAGAGTGTTCCAGGATCATCCAAAAGGATGTTGAGACCAGGAAACCTGTTAACTGTAAATAACGCTCACGTGTCAGACTGGATAAAATACAGGGCTTAAAGCAGAGCTTTTTAAATGGGCATCAGATCTGTAAAAACCTAAAAACTGACTATTTAAGATGAACGCGTATAAACGCTTGTGCACAAAACTACAATCCAGAAAAGCATACTCAGAACGGAGTCAGAAGTGAAGTGGTCAGGTTTACATAAGAGAGTATTATCATTACTTTGGTCGGTGATAAAGAGTTTAGGAGCGAGTAATAACTCACGTGGACATGCGGGACATGATCAGCCAAACACAATCCTGAGCCAGGTCCTATGGTAGGACTCTTCCCGAATATTAAGAATTGGGATTATTTCCAAAGCAAAATTATGTACAAGGTCCAAGTAACATTGTTCGCGTTACGTCACTAGGAGATTGTAGTACTTATGAAAGTGGATTATAGAAACGGTTCGCCTTTTTTTTCAAGAGTCCTTAGGAGTTGAGTCGGGAATGAGAAAAATCGCGCTCTCGAACGTAATATAGAAGACTCGCTCAAGGCCTCTTGGCTTAATCCCGCCTTCACTTGCAAAATGCAGAGAAAATTGTCTTTGATTTGGTTATATTTTATACACGCTTAACTGGCTCCCTCTCACAATGGAGAGTATGTGAAAAGCAGTTGGGGGTTCACTAAGGATGGCAAAATTGTGCTTCAAAGGATATTCAAGAGCCAGAACTACAGGTGACAGACTTTCATTCATCATTCCCAAGCTTCTCCAATAGGGTTTGTCAGAGGGAGAACGATGGGAGAGAGAGGAGAGAAGGAGAGAGAGACGAGAGCGAGAGATGACGAGGCTGAGAAGAGAGAGAGAGAGGCTTTATAGACCACCATGATTCATCATTGAGGTTGTTGTTAATTGTTTGAGAAAAGATGATGAACAGATTATAAATGCTTCTTCCCTTTTGTTAATCGCACTTGTAGTGTATTTAATCTTAAAGAAGTAGTTTAAAACTGTGCTCACATATATAATAAAATGAAATGAAAGGCCACTAAGTGTACTTTAGAGAGGCACTCGTGACTGTTTCATACACATTAAGTACACTTCAAAAGTTCACTTTGCAATGTCAGACTTTAAAGTACATTACGGGAAACGCAGACCTCATCATTTATAAAGTGTATAAAATTATATTTAAATGCATGCCATAAAAGTTTCAATAGAAATTACATTAGGTACCATAAATGCTGTCAGTTACATTGGACAGACACTTAACCATTTTCTAAGACAATAGTAGAAATGTACTAAATACATATGATAGAGCGTCTACTAAGTGGGCGAAAAGCAGTATTAGTTCTGCGATAGTGAATTTATTATACATTAAACTGATTTAAATTAAACTTAATGTGAAATAATGTAATAAGAACTTTTAAAGTATATTATTTCCGTACACTCAAGGGCTAATTTGATGAATTATGCACTTTATTTTTTAATACTGCTGCTAAAATTGTTTATTCATTAAATGTGTGTGAGAGTGCATTTAGCATGAAATACTTATATTTGCTGCTGCTGTGGAAGATTTTTATTAAAGTTCCTTTTCCACATGGAAACTGTTTATGAATCCAGTTCTCTGATAGGAACATATCAGTTGCGTTTAGCTGGAAAAGATTACATTTATGTATGTATATATGCATGCAGGTATTTATTATTGAAATCTGTGGTCTGGCCGTCAGGATCTGCAGCTTTATTGAGTTTTTCAAATACAAGGTAATCTAGTGTGGCTAATGAATAGGTATCAAAATTTGGAGTAACCCGTAAATCTCTTTACCGTAAGATATCTTAATTTAGGCTTGTAAAACCCTTATTTTGGTGCTAGTTGGATTCTGTCAGAAAGGAGCTGTTTGTACAGATGAGTCAGGACAGTTAGGGAGCACCCTCCAAGCTTTCTTCACAACAGTGCAGCAGTGTCCATCGTATTTGTTGTTACTGGCAAGAACAATATGTTCTGTCATTGCTTTTGGTGTGAATGGGTGGGAGCATCCTTTAGATATGTAGGCCACTACCAATGTACGTACTACAGGTAGTCATAGATATGTACGCTGTAAAAGAGAGACAGAGACATTCTGTTGGCTTGAGTTCCTCATTATAGACATAGGCGTGGAGATTTTCTCCCACAGCAAAATTACCACTGGCAACACGATAAAAGTGCAGATTAATCCTGCCATTAAAACATATTTCTGACATCAGATTTTGTGATGAAAGAACTGTGATCTTCATGTGCTATCACGTGTGGTATTAGTAAAATCTTCACTTTTGCCAATTTTGGTGAAGTATTTAGAGTATGCTCTTTGATGTAACTAGGATAATTCTTCATTTCGGATTGATCAACAAATGACTCCGTCCTTTTTAATGAATCATTCAAAAAGACTCACAAGCTCGTTTGAATCAGTGTGACAAATCTACTGAATGAGCATCAGAGTTGAATGAGCATCTGCATTGAAATTGGGATACTATTAATGTGAAACAACTTGATTGGGTCACAAACATTTTTATGTTTCTGGTTAGAGGAAGGTACATTTAATTAGATGATTTGCACAGTTAATGACTCCTAGCCCTAGGTTGCAGCAAACAGGGTCCACCATCTAAGCTAAGCATCTTCCGGTAAGACCCACATGGACGAGTCCTGGGAAAGGTGGAAAAACTGATGAATGGGTGTCCCTTCTTTGGCCTTTCCTGTCTCCATCTTTTACAATATGACCCCCTGCCTTTGCTGTACTGTTGCAGATAGAAACCACATTGCTTCACTTAGGGCATGGGTGCCAGCAATGTTGGGGACACATGCTGGTAGACTTTACAAGGAGTCACAGGTGTTCCCAAAAGTTCCCTTTATGTTTTTGTCTCGTTAACAATAAATCAGCACAGAGGACTTCCCTTCATATGGGCACCATCTCTCCAGCGTCCTGTCCGAAGCTAAACCCATAACTGCCAGAGGATAGAGTCAGACTAAGCAAAGATTAATATGCACATGTGTTGTTTTTTAGCTTTGTTGGCTTTTGCGAGCCACGTATCTTCCACAGCTTGGGATCTTTTTAAAAGCAGTCAAGGCTTATATGAAAATGTAAGCTTATTTTCTGTATCTGTCAGAGTAATTGTTACAGTATATTGAAAAAGGTTCAAAAAAAGAGTCACTTGCAATATAAAGTTCTTAAAAAATGTTTTTGTGTTTTTCATTTATCATTATCATTTTGACATTTCTGTTTTGATTCGATTCTGATTCGTTTTGTTTCACCTATGAAAGAAATTCCCTGCTAATGCTGTAAATTATACAGGGCAGTGTTTCACACTGATTCAAGCTGGTAACATTTTGAACAATTCGTTAAAAGAACTAGCTCATATGTTCATAAATCAGGATTCATAGGCTATGCTGTATATTTTTCATTTATTTAAAAGAACCAGCTTATAAGATTTTTTTTGTTCATGAATCAGACAACACTGGTATGTTTATGATTCGCTCATTAGAACCGGCTGATAAGATTTGCTTCTTTGTGAATCAGATTAAACTGGTCACGTTATACAGTATGTTTGATTTTGATTGCAACCCAAAAGGATGTTACTTGCACTTATTTCCCAGTACAAATTCTTTTTATTGCATCACATTTGATTCATCAGTGAGAGAGCACCTTTGGAAAGCGGTTCAGGAAATACAAGGAACCTTCTATCATGTCACATTATGAAAAAGTTAATTTCAGAACAGGGCCTAAATGATGAAGTTCAGCAGAAATCTGCAGGATGAACACACTGTTACTTTATCTGCATTAAAACTGCAAATATAATTTCGTATCACCACTGAGAACCAAGATTATTTGGTAGGAAAAAAAATTCCCAGCCCTATTCTTCAATTAACTGACCTTCAGTTTGAGTTTGATCTTTAACTGGCTTTCAATCAGTATACATAGGAAGAGGAACTTACAATATAGCAAGAAAAGCTTGCGAAGAAAACCGTCATATATCTTAGTCCACGTTTACATAAATATAATGAAGCTGCTATCCCCCGCAGTGTATGGCTTGGCAAAGGCTACTCCTTTCTACAGGAAATTAGCCAACCTTACCTCCGTCTCACACTGAGATCCCCGGGGGTAACTGTACATCGCTCGCTGCATAATCCTAACATACCCGAGTACGGATAAAGAAGGAGATAAGGTTCAAAGATTTCTTTAAACAAGAAATACATTTGTGGGTTAGGATGTCAGAATAGATTAATTATGGGCCATAATGTATATCCTCCAACCTTCTGTCTGCCTTAGACACTGATGCTCTAACACGTCGTCATATTTCTTATGGAAAATAAAAATCTTGATGGGCAGGGGGGGAGCTCAAAGCGAAGTACACTACGTCCCAGCTACTTTGCAAGTACTGTGCCTACTGCACCAAAGTATGAGGCCCTTCATCTGGTGGTTCAGTTTGGATGGAGGCCTGTCAGGGTTGTACAGTAGCGTGTGTTTTCCATTGTATTAAAGTTCAAAGCTTTGCCATTCTTTTTAAACTCTTTCTGCAGATTGTTTCCTCCTAACCTCCTAATCTGCTGTTTTAGTTTTGAGAAGTCACAATTTCAAAGTCAAAGTCAAGTTATTATGCTGAACACTGGTTCATCTTCTGAACCAGTATGCATCTTCCATTTAATTATTTTTAGGTTCAGTTTGAAAGAAATCATCAGTGCCTTTGTGAAGGAACTGTACATATTTTAATTATTATGGCTGTCAACCAATTAAATAATAGTAATAATTCATTTTGATTATAACATGCTTTTCTCATATCAAAAGCGCTAAATATTTGACTTCTTATTAATATTTTAACTTAATATTAAAGTATTAATAAAATGACAAATGACTTCACTTATGTTAAATGTCCCATCTGGATTTAATTTACAAATACATTATTTTCTTTCAACTAAGGACTCATGCAAATCTTTCAGTAGCAAAGTTTTTTGACCATTTTTTGGTGTGTTTCATATTTGTTTTACTCTTTAAACTCTACTTGACTGTTTATTGGGAGGTTCTGTTATATAACTGTAGCGTGACAACATGCCCTGTTACTGTCACTGTAGGCTTTCATATGTGACGTGTCATGTTTGTGGAGTTTAATGATTAACAAAATTATATTGTAAATTAAATTATGGTGAAAATGTGGTTTGGTATATACATTGGTTTTAGTAAGCTCACACAGGTCCCTCAGGCCATGGACACTTAAGGTCAGATTTAGATCAGCATCATTACTTTAGCCTGAGAAGTGTACATATTGGTTTTAAGCCATAGAAACCCAGCTGAAAACAGAGAGTTGGTGTCAACCAGGAAGCTGTGAATCCCTTATTCACTGACAGTGATGCTTTTGAAGAAGACTACATATTTCTTGGAAGAAGAACGCTGGCGTAGAGATATGGTGCTTCTATGGAATAGAGCATGAGAAAGTAGAAAGTTCAGGAGACTCATAAAAGCATGGAAACATTTCATCAATGTATTGAGTGAAGGACAGAATTAACCCTTTCATGACTCTTAGTGTTACAAACTTTTTACATGTTGAAGTACGTTGATTTGTTTTTAAATTAAGACCTGAGTTATTGTGTGTTAATGAATAATAATTACACTAATGATTTTCATTATTGATTTTCAAACTGTTTTTTTTATAAAAGTGACTCCTGTTTTTCATAGTTAGATTTTTTTAGGCATGCACATGTGCCCAAAATCACTATATTGTTTGAGCCAGTGTTGCTTGTCAGGTTATTCAATATTTTGATTGCAACACAGAATTGTTTTCACAGAATTCAGCTTACAAATGGTTTACTTAAATTTGTCTCTGTCACTTTAAATATTGATTAAGTAAATACATTTACAGTTCTAGCAGAGGAACTTTAGCCATATGAGATGTTTTAAAGTTAATACAATCACATGTATCATGTATACTATTTAACCCAGGCTCACTGGAAAAACATTTTTGCAAAATGATATACATTGATTTCCTTGCACGTTTTGGGACGACCACTTTTAAAGTGAAATGTTCAGAGAGTGGCAATAAAAGCGTGTTCAGTTTTATCTGAAAGATTGTGAATATGGCAACATTTTATTTGTGTTGGTTGTCATATACTGTATATTGTGACAGTTCAGAAGTAAAATGTCCGGTGTGTGGTGTTGAAAGGTTAAAGGAACATGCTACTATTTTTGAAAACAGGCTCATTTTCAAACTCCCCTAGAGTTAAACAGTTGAGATTTACCGTCTTCGAATCCATTCAGCCGATCTCCGGTAGCACTTTTAGCTGTAGCTTAGCATAGATCATGGAATCTGATTAGACCGTTAGCATCTCACTCAAAAATGACCAAAGAATTTCGATATTTTCCTATTTAAAACTTGATTTTCTGTAGTTACATCGTGTACTAAGACGGACGGAAAATGAAAAGTTGCGATTTTCTAGGCCGATATAGCTAGGAACTATACTCTCATTCCAGCATAATAATCAAGGAACTTTGCTGCCGTACCATGGGTGGCAGCAGGCGCAATGATATTACGCAGCACCTGAAAATAGGTTTATTGGAAGTTACCTAGCTGGGGACTATTTTCAGGCGCTGCATAATATCATTGTGCCTGCTGCACCAATGGTACGGTCTAATCAGATTCAATGATCTATGCTAAGCTGCAGCTAAAAGTGCTACCGCCAGACCCGGAGATCGGCTGAATGGATTCGAAAACGGTAAAACTCAACTGTTTAACTCTAGGGGAGTTGGAAAATGAGCCTATTTTCAAAAATAGTGGTGTGTTCCTTTAATGCTGTATAGAGTTGGAAAACACAAAACCCTACCTTAAACCTAACTGATAGTGTTAACAAAAGCAAACATGAGATAAAAATACATTTGCTGAAGCAACATGACGTTTTATTTTGCTTTTTATTGAGTGCCGTGACTCATGTTTCTTGGGACTTGGGACCTTAGGGCTCCACATCATAAATGCAATACTGTACCAGGTGAGCTACCGAGCTAGTTTACTACATTAGAAAAGCTATACATATGAAGCTGGTTATGTGATTCAAAGTCAAAATGCGTAAGTTTACAAATTATGCACTATGGTAAAAGTGTTTTGAGGTCAAAACATAGCATTGTGCAAGGAACCACGCGATAATAATAAGTCTTTATTAATCAATAATTTGCCCCATAATAATTAGGGTTGGGTACCGAAACCCGGTACCAATATGGCACCGGTACCTATGTAACCAGTATGTACTAGAACCTCATTTCGGTGCCATGCCTGAGTGATCGATTGAAATATTACCTCCAGTTCTCCGAAACGGACGTAAGCATCATCATCACTGGCACCGCACGTGAAAAATAATTTCCCGACTGAGAAAATGCATGTGAACTCAAGTCGGAAAGCTCTAATAATACAAATCCAACACATCTTCGTAAAAACGCGAGTGTCCATGTCGTTTTCACATTCCGACTTAAAAGCACAAATCGGGAAATGAGAGCATCCAAGGAGCACGTGAATGCAGTAATTACACTTACTCTGATGGCAGCAGGTAGCCTTCCGTTAACTAAGCTAAACATGCTTAAATTAAAATGCCTAAAGCTAAACCTCCCTTGTATTCACATTTCTAAACCTGTTGTCCAACAAAAGAGAACATTATAACCTTTTTACTCCACAACACCAGTCAAATGCTTCCTTTTGTGATCTGATGAGGCTTCTTTTCACAGAATGAGGCAGAAAATATGTTCCATATGCTACTTTAAAAAGAATACATCGATTAGCAATAGATTATAAATTAGGGTGACCATAAGTCCTCTCTTCGGACCTACAAAAATGCATCCGGCCGGGATTTCTTAAACGCCCAAAATGTCCGGGGTTCGGCTTTTTTCTTAATCTCGCTCCCGCTGAATCTATGACCATTGCCGCTGCTCCCGCAACATGTGTTTGCACACGATTTTCGTGTCCACTCCTTTAAACATTATAATATTGTGTATAATTTTGGCGCATCAGGGAGCCGCTCTCAGGATGCGGTGTATTTAAATATTTTTGAATGAGCGTTTGCGCTGTTTACTTTCACTTTCGATTTCGTGATCACCCCCCCCCCCTCAAGCACTCTGTGTAAAGGTAGCACATCTTACAAAATCTGATATTTGTCAATGAGCTCAGAATCTATAAAGCGTATACTCCAGCATGGTCTTGTCAGTCAATTCCTTATTCTCGACCTGTGATCAGTCAAAAAGCTGACTCCAGTAGCTCTTGTTGGATGCAGGGTTGCCAAGTCTGCGTTTTGCCACAGAATTGGGCTACTTTTAAACTGTTGCCATGGGTTGATTTTCCCAAGTGGGTTAAAGGTTTGAAATATTGCATAAAATAAATTTGACTGCTGAAAAAATGCTTGTATTGAAAAACATGTGCATCAACCTATGATAAAACTTTCAGGGACTTCTAATGAAATGTTCCCTCCTGGTGGCATGACCTGCCATCAATCCAAGCAGCTGAGTCCTTAATAATTTTCAAGAAACGGCTGAAAATACATCTCTTTCATATTCATTTGACCCTCTAACATTTGCACTCTATTCTATTTATATTCTAACTACTTGTTTTATTTATAAAAAACTTGACTCTGGAACTTGCAACTCTGTATTTCCTTCGATTTTATGGCAAATCCATATTTTTGGCGGGGATTTTTTTTTTTTTTTTTTTAAGTATCGGTTCAGGTACCGTTTAGGCACCGGTACTGTTTTAAAAGTATCGGTTTGGCACCGGTATCGAAAAAAAAAACCCAAACGATACCCAACCCTAATAATAATTTGTGTGAAAAGGCGTTGAAGAGTTACTGCCACTATAGTGCTAATTTTAGCTGGAAACTACTGTGGCTTGTATGTATATAGGCACATTTTTGGAGGTTTGCAAAAGTGTAGATAAAGGCACATTTTTCCAACGAACCTTTGTTAACCTAATGTATCACTGCACCTTTGGGAGGAAACGGATCACTTATACTTTCCAATGTGAAAAGAAAGAAAAACAACAGAAAAGAAAACAAATTTATGCATAATCTATGATTAAACCAATGATTACACTGTATACATGTCTCTCTAGAATTAGAAGGTTAAAACAGCTCCACGAGGTGAACATGTATGATGTCATGAGCGCTGTAAATTTGAAACTAGACTACCCGAACTTGACCTCTGCAGGCCACTGTAACACATGCATGAGGCCTTTGCTTTGCTGCAGTGAATGGACACACAATGGACAAGAAAGACTAATTGCTGAAATTATGAATGCAATCAAGCTTCTTTTGACCATAGGGATTAGAAATAGTAAAATGGGTCTTAATCAGCACCAGTTATGTATGATATTATACAGCTTTCAACTTCATATTTTCAACTTTATTGACTTATTTTGCCTCTGAAAGTGCATAGATCATATTTATTCAAACTCACATGAGAATATAAAATGGTTTGTTTTGAAATGCAAGTATTTTTGAGAGGAAGAGATGGCTCCCTAATGAATAGAGTATTGATGTAATTGTTTCATTGTGATCAAAAGCAATTAAATATTCCTTTAGTGTGCTAATTCATGTCGGCCCATTTCAACAGATGTGAAATTAGAATGATAAGAAATTAGACAATATCTGAAAGAATAGCTAGAAAACGTCAGACAATCAAAGCTGTTTTTAAGAGTGAGACAGTCTCAGTCTGTAACATGTAAGAACAGACTGAATAATGATGAACCACAGCAGCGCTGGATGAAATGCTTCCTCTAACTATGAAAGGTCTGTAGTCCCTCTGAGGACATAATACAATGTCTTTGCAGTTAAGCTTTTCATTTAGCAGATACTTTGTAATGGCTGCTGACAGAGTTTTACAGGTTTGACTATGTGTTAAAGCTTATGGAAAGACAGGTTACAGAAAGTCGTACTAAGAAGGTTATGAAAGGTCATAGGCTTCCCTCCAGAAAAAGATACTGCAACAGAGGTTGTAAATCTAACCCATAAACAGGACACCACCCACCACATAGTGGCAAACCAGGCTTCTATGAATTTTAAGCAGATTTCAGTGTTCACAATAATTCAATAATTCTTTTGTTTGACATGTGTCAGTTTGCTTGAACAATGCTGTATGTTGAAATTCACATCCTTTTAAAAGCTTATGAGATGTGAGGTCTATGTGAACACTGCCAAAATATATTCAGTGTGTCCAATTTGACTTTCTTCAAAGATTTGGAGGTCTTTGAACCAGAACCCCCAAGTTTCTATAAGACAGGTATATATTTTACAAACCCCTTAACCATGTGTCATTTATTGGGCATGAAGAGAAAGTGGAACAAGTTTCTTTTTAGTTTTTTTGAAAGCTTATTTCCTTCAAAGTCCAGGAAGCTGTTTTTAATAGCTGTTCTCAATAGGATGTAACAATATAAGAGCACAGTGACTTTCCAAGGTAGTGGGGAAAGGAATTATAATTCTGAAGTTTTAAAACAAACATTGTGGTCTTGGTTAGCCATTATTGCTGGATGTGGAGAAGAAATAACATTACAGAAATTTGGACAGTTCCAAGGTTTTTCTTCTAAACCCATGTTGTCTCATTAAGGTTCTTGACAAGAAATGACAAAGATAATTATATATAACAAACTGTATAAAGGAAATCAAACACACAATTAAAGTAATTTGTTAAATCAAATGTGATAAAAATATAATAACAACGAAACAATTGTTTAATAAATTAATATTAAAATAACATCTCTTGCTCCAGTGCTGACACAAAAACATCTTAATCGACTCCATATTCACAAATAGCACACTTTCCACCAAATGCCTTGTTCTGTTCCATCTCGCCAAAACAAAGACAGATAACTGGGTGTAGTTCATTAAGGTGGTGTTGAAGTGAATGCATTAATAGCTGAGACTCTATCTTGCTTTGCTTTGCTATCTGTGTGAGCAGTCATTCCTATCGCCCACTCCAGCAGATAACCGTCATGGGAACCTGACCGTACGTCTCCTGCAGTACAGCTCAGTACCCTTCAGTCACTGATAACAGCAGCTTTGAGCACATGGGAGTGAAAAATACACTTTCATACCTTTATGCTGTACGTTTCTGTTAAACCCAAAAATGGTGATTTTTGGACAATAATTTGTTGTAATAAATTGCTTACAGTGACCAAGTTACATACACTACAGTTCACTGTCAGAAAAAAAAAGGAAAAAAAAGTGCAAAAATTGTACTTTTAGGGATACAACAGATTGTCTAAGGGACACCTTTGTACCTTATTTACCACTAAAGAGTCCATATTAGTGCATTAGATTAGTAATGTGTAATAATACGTATGTTATGGTATTATGAACTTTAAGGGTAAAAAAAAGCACAAGGGTCCCTATGAGGGTATGCCCTATTTGGAACACTCTGAGAGTGTCATGGGTCAGTAAGATTTTTTTTATTTATTATTTTGAATGTGAAAAATCTACTAAGGCTGCATTTATTTGACCAGAAATACAGTAAAAACAGTTAAATATTTTTACAATATAAAATAACTGTTTTCTATTGTAATATACTTCCTGTGATGCATAGTCAATTACTCCAGCCGTTCGCATCTATGATCCTTCACAAATCTTCTGATTTTGCTGATTGGTGCCAATAAACATTTTCTTCTGATTATAATCATGTTTGAAAACCGTTATGTCTTTTGTGGAAACTGACCTTTTTTGGACTTTGTATCATAGAAAGATCAAAAGAAACAGGGCATTGATTTTGAAATAAAAACTTTTTTAACTAAATAAATTTATAAATGTCTACTGTCAATTTGATCAAGGCACTTGACAGAATAAATATTAATTTCTTAAAAAAAAAAATTACAGAGCCCAAACTTTAGAACAGTTAGGTTAAAATGTATTATCGTATTATATGTAACTTAATATGTTATTGTGAAAAATATATCTGATACTTTTTTTCTGCATGGTTTAAGTATGTTATAATAATGTATTATGTATTTTGGCTTTTAAAATTGTTTGCAGCAAGCTTGTTATTTTTCACATTCCTTTTGGATTTGTTGCATCCAAATAACCTGTGGCTAACACTTGTTCTTCTCTCCTTTTATTAAGCCCTGTCAGATAATGTGAAACCGTAACTTTAAAAATGCACCACAAAACCACCTGGAATGTGCCAAGACAGAATTTACACAAGAAACAAAATTTCTCAGTTTACTAGAACAACAATTAAGTATCGATCCAATTGCATAGTTCACACTGTCACCACCTTGGTAATCCAAACCACAGTGCCAAGACTTTTAAAAAATGCCAGAATCATCCAATATTTTTTGGATGATAAATACCACTAAGCTCAGTGACATCCAGCTACCTTTTGTTAATGACAGCTGCAGTAGCAGGTTACTGTCACAGAGCTGCAGTAAAGCTTGACGTCACCTGTCAGCACATGGGGGCTTGTCGGTGGTACAAAGCCTGTTGCCTGGCGCCCCTGTTCTACTCACACAGACACATACTGATAACTAAGCCAGAGCTTCTCAATCAACCGCACATCTTGTTTACTTCAACCACAACTCAGAAGCAACACCCAAGGAGAATGAGGAAGGGACCATTTTAGGAGAGGATTTCCAGACTCTGGGTTTATTACATCAGTATCAATGCATTTCAGAGACACACAAATCACTTGCAATCTAATCTGCCAAATTTTAAGTAGACAAGAATATTTATTACTGATGGCTACTGAAAAGATTGATTTGATTTTATGGCCGTTAATACACATTCTTTTATTTTATGACTTGTTTTCCAGTTAAAATATTTAAACCAAAAAATAGTTCAAACAAGATACATTTTAAAATAAGCAACACTGTATAGATATTAAGGCTTGTTTTTATAGTTAGTATCTTGAAAAGTGTATTTTGTCTTACAGCAATGACACAATTTTTCAATTGTTTTTAATTTGTTTAATCTTAAACAAGTTACTGCCAGTGCAGTAAGATAATATTCATATTAAAGATTTATTTGCTGTAAAAAAAAATCTATAGTGTTGCTTCATAAATATTTTTGTTCTTAAGGACTTTAGATATTTTAACAAAAAACAAACAAACTTGTTTTTCAAAAAAATATTATTTTTTTACTCAGCATTTATTGATATATGGAATTAATAGTGATTGATTTGATTAATCAGCATATAATGTAATTAATTCAATAAAAAATGATAACCAGATGACAGTACTAAAAACTGTAAAAAAAAGAACACAAAATCATTTAGCCATTTTGCCATCTTGCTTTTGTTTCCTCTCTCCAGACATGGAAACAATTTCAGCATACTGCCAATAACTTGTGATTGCCCTCATTTCACCCCAGTGTGAGTGTTCATCCCTCAGGGAATGAAGCAAGATGCAATAGAGTAGCCCCAGCTGCTGAGGGTACTGTCACATCTGGATCTGTTCTCGCTTGCTCTACCTGTGATGGTACAGTGTTCACCAAAAGGAAGTCTGGACCTTCATGCCTTCCAATCAGATTAAAATCTACCCAAGACAGTGCTTTGGTTTGTAGACTGAGTACCGTGACGTAACTTGTTGGCTCTGGCTTTAAATTGGAGGCATTTATATATTTCCCTTTGGAGGAGTTCAAAGCCTACAATGATTGAACATAGGAACACATCAATAAATGTAAAGATAAGTTGTAATGCATGACTTTTAAAGATTATGTTTTGATCATGGAAAAGTTAATACTAAGAAAGAAAATCTTGATTTTATTCATTTGCAGTGCAGGATGATGATACAATTCACAGGAAAAGATAAGCAATTTTAATATATCACATTTGGGTTTGATTATGATGTGAAATCAATTCAATTTGAAATGTTTTTCAGTGTTTGAAAATTTGACTACTTAAATTTGAAATGTTTGTCTTTGCTCCTGTGCTAGTCAACCAAATAATTTTTACACTGTATAAAAATAGGTTGAGTGTTTTTTACCCCTTTTTTTCAAATTCTTATTCACTTGATTTAGCAATTATTGTTAGAGATGATCATTCCAACATGAAAAAAAGAAAAGAAAAAAAAAGCTAAATGTACATATGCACAATATTAGAAACTTTAAAATCTTCTTGAAAATATTGCTGTTTTATAAATATATTATATTATTATTATAAATATATTTCCATTTTACTATTATATAAATATTTTTGAGATGGTAAACCCATCCCTACCCTAAACCTATCCACTTTAAAACATAATATGCTGATAAATGTAACAGAAAGAAGTGTCAGTTACAGTGAACTTATAGATAGATTATTTTGTGCATAAACTTTACATTTGAATAAACACTAAAACATACAAAACAACTTTAAAGTACAAAGTTCATAGAGTTCACATAATATTAAATATATTGAATGCTATAAGTTTCAGTGTCTGTCTTACACTTTATGTAATTTATGTGCCGTTAAATAATAATGAGATCACCCTAAAAACCAGGATACATGTCAGATCTTTTGTTTTGATTAATACAGTATATCCATTTTTTCATGAAACATACTGGGAGCCTCTAACCCTTCATTCCAGTAATCTTATTTTCTCTTTCCACTCCCGGCGTCCTGGAATACATATGGAGCAATGCGTGTAGCATTAATTTAAAGTATATGTGCCAACCCTGGATGCCTCCTGCAGAGGATAAATGCGCTTTCCCTTTCTCTCGCTCTCTCTCTCTCTTTTTGCTAAGGCCAGAGCATGTCCCCTGGCACTGCTGTTTGATGAAAACAGTGACAAAAAACAAACTCTGTGTTTCTTAATATGCACAAAGACAAGCAACTCATGCACTGCATTATTCTGCTGGAGAGCTTTTCTACTCTTTGTGCAATGAAGCACAGATGGCCAATAAAACAGTGAGAACTGGCTAAAAGGTGACCGGAGCAGTTTTATATTGAGATTTGAGACATTGTGCACACATTAAAACGTCAGTGTCATGTTTGTTAAATATCTTCTTGAATTAGCAAGCCCTAAATATTACTTTTTGTCATGTACTTTCAATTTAGACTTTTTTTCATGAAGTCATGCAATCACTTTTGCCATAAAACTGGACTGTTCACAGATCATGCTACAAGTCTGATGAAAAGACCCAGTGACCCTGTGCACATTATTATCTAAATGACAACAGTAGCATTTTCCAGTGAGGCAGTCACCATCTATCAGTTCAGGAGGGCTGAACAAGACGTCATAGATTGCTTGGTTTGGTCTTTTGCATATTTCCATTTTGACCTGCCATGTTCCATTTTAATTTCACATATGCCAATACACATTTTATTTGTGCTGAGTTTCATTAGCTTTCATACAAATAAGGAATTCTGTGCTAAAGTTTGTCTTCTTACACTCTAACAAGAAATTGGTAACACTTTATTTTACAGTCCTGTACATATGGTAATATATATACTTATTTTTGTAATTCCAATAACTGGGTAATAACTACTAACCCTAACTACTAACCCTTTCTTAGATAAGTAAACTGTAAGTACATGTGAGTGCACATACTGTAAAATAAAGTGCAACCAAGATCTATTTCAGTGGATCTATTGCCACAGCTTTAAAATATTGCGTTGCAAGTTAATTATTGATATAATTAAACACTTTAGTGCAAAACATTAATTTTGTGAGTTCTATTACAAATAATGTGTCATCACATTTACTTCAATGGTGGGAATTTAACTCCACTTTTTTAACTTATGAAAATATTTGATAACTTTAAAAAAAATGGGTTGAATTGGATTTTTAGTTCCTAGCATGCTTTGCATAGGACTGGATAAGGTGAGTAAATGTTGAATAAATGTTGAATTATGACATTTAAAAGTTTCTGTTATGTTGACGTTTTTTATGGTTTTGCTGAAGAGTAGCGCTTGTGGTTATGTGGGTGGCTACATGGTTACTCTATAAACAATGACTGCCAGTGACAAATAATGTCTTTCTTGTTCAATAAATTGACATGTAAGTTAAGTTTAGGATGTGTTATGATAGCTGTTGACCTTAATTGAAGTAGATAAGGTTAACTGGCTCCAATACCATCACTCAATTAGTTATAACTACTTTTTTTTTGAGCAATCAACTTAATAATTTGAGTTTATGCTAGTTTGTTGGTTGAACATAGTTTAGTTATAAGTTGTCAACTCAAAAAGATTGATGGAAACATTTTTTGTGTGTCTGTGAAGTATTATATAATCTGCATTCAACATGATCATGCAAACCATTTGATGCAAAAGCTATGCAAACCCCTTCTAATGCACAACATCTAAAATGACCTGTATTCATTTCCTGTTATTTCATGCTTGAAACATGCTTCATGCTTTTTTTGTTTCATATATTATACTGTATATACTGTACATATACTTTTTTTTCATTTTTTCCCTATAGGTTTTGTGTTTCTACATCAAGTTTACACACATGGGTCAAAAGGGACCCATCTATGCAAGCATGATAAAACAAAAGAATAAAGACAACATTTTGTTAAAATAATAATTTTAGCAGTTATTTAGACCATCACATTTAACACATAGAATATGTTTCTTTGCCACTATGTAACATACATAAATCACTGATAACCAATAACACTGGAATTGAACTGTAGTGAATTGTAGTGAATGTGACCAAATAAAATAAAATAAAACTGACAAAATAAAATCACACGGATACAATGTCATCTCAAATTGCCATCTCAGTGCTTAAATGCCTCACAAATCACAATTACACGTTTGTGCTCTTTGCACTGGGAACTTTGGCAGCTGGGCAGATCCTTCATCTCTTCCTCTTCGATTGGCCCTCCTGTCTGATGTCCTCCTGTGACTGGGTGGTGGTTGTGTTTTTTTTTTATCCCACATCTTCCCATTGCCTCTGTAATATGGTTTTGAAGTTGAGGCATGCCCTCTAAGTGCCTCTTCATATGTGGCATGACAAGCTCTTTGACCACCTTGATGAATAGCCATTGTGCAATGGTCACACCACCCATGTAATCAGGGTGTTGTGCAGTGAAGTTGGTGTTGGCCAAGGAGGGCCAACATCAGTCCTGGAGAGCCACTAGTCCTGCAGAGTTTAGCTCCAACCTTGATACAAACTCACCTGCCTGTGCTTTCTAGTAACCCTTAGACCTTGATTAGCTTGTTCAGGTGTGTTTGATTAGGGTTGGAGCTGAACTCTGCAGGACTAATGCTCTCCAGGACTAATGTTGGCCACCCCTTGTGTAGGCATTGAAGGTGGCAACATCCAGCACATTGTCCCATAGCACCATGGGCAACCTCCATGTTCTCCACTTACATAAGTAGATGCAAACCATTTTTACTCAATCTATTGAACTGGGTCTGAGTTTTCTCTTCAGAGGTCTCATCAGAGTAGTCTTTGATGTCATCAAATGAGTCTTCATCTAGGACATCTGGATTTACACCCACAACTCCAGATTAACCCTGTGGCACATAATCTAGGTAATCAGCATCCAATATTTCAGACTCTGAATCAGGACTAAGAATTACCTCATCTTCCTCATCACCATCTCTACAACCATTTCAGCCATTAATCTAGATTCACTGGGACCCAGGAACACTCTGGATAAAGAAATTCAAAAGCAATGTTGTCAAATGCACATCAAACACTGACAGACATAAAAGATGACCAATATCATTGATTTATGACAAAAAAATTTAAATGATGAAATATGGAGATACATGTTTTCTGCCTGACGATATAGCAATATACTTGTATATAATAACGTTATATTTCAACTTTTATTTTGTTCACCTAGCTATTAGTTAGCTATAATAGAATATGGCAACAACAAGCTAGCTAATAGTATTGGACATGTTTCTCTTTCTCACTAGTAATGGATTTCAGGATCAAGGTAACCTTAGCTTAACATTCAAATATTATGTCCAGTTATCTTTCAAAATATATCAAATATTTTCTGTGGTAAAAAAACAATTGTAAAATAAGACTTACATGCATCAAATATACAAAAGCAGCAGTGTTGAGTTGTGAAATGTGTGGCAGGTGAATAGTATTCTGCAGTAAATATGTTCCCATTTGCAAAAATGAGCAAATATCACATAAGTCATTTTTGTGTGTAAAATTGATGTGGAAATAAAAACTGTGTTTGTTTATATAGTAAGAAAGGAAGAATAAACATAATAATTTGTGGAAATCAAAATCAAGCTATTTAATGAATACCTTAATGATAAAATACATTTATTTCAAAGATTCAGCAAAGAAAGACTCAGCCATGACTGAAATAACATAGGGAATGAAAACTGGTCATTTTAGACCCATGTTGTGCATTAGAAGGGTAGTGATAGAAAAACAATTTTTATTCAAAAAGTAAGAAAGGAAAAATGAAAATAAGGATTTGTAATGATCAAAAACAAGGTAATTGAGGAACACCTGGAAATTCAGTGGCGGGCCGTGCATTTTACACCTAGACCTTCAGTGGCGTCCTACATGAATTAATCCATCTCTTCATACCATCATAATGATGCCACGGCTATAGAAACCATAAATATTACACAGTAATGCAGTATAACAGGGCACTACATAACAGACGGGTATCTTATGTAGCGAGAATGAATGCCATAACTAAAGAAAGTAACCCAATTAACAATTAAAAAACATACATCATCTGTAGCTGAAGCATTAACCTATAACAAAATGACACAAATACAGTCCATCCGATGTTCTTACAGACATTTATTCACCCAAACGTATTTATACCTTACAGATAGCATTGGTATAAAACAAATAAGGTGATTACATGTGTTTTAAAGTTGACCTAACAATTTAATGTTCTCTTACTGCTTTATTTCGTCTTCACGAGTCTCCCCGCCAGTCTGCCAGCGCACTGCGGGAGGAAAATACTGGTTAGCACAGCTTTACTAGGAAAATGAGCAAGTAACATTACATACAATACAATAATTCATACAAGACGATGAAGAAAAGTGTATAGATGTTTTAACGTACCTCTGTGACTCTCCTCTCCCCGCTGGTCTGCCTCTGCCAGCGGCGCTGCGGCCGGAGGAAAAGACCGGTTAATACAGCTCCACTCGGGAAACTGAGATATTCTTACGGAAACTAAAACCTGGCTTTATATCGCGCAAATAAAATCAGAATACAACGCATCAAGCGATAAAAGAGTCAAAAATGAAAATGAACCTACCATACTCTAGTGGTTTTTCATCTTCACGAGTCTTTCACAGAGCCGGTGCCGAGGAGGTGTGTGGTTGTTTTTCGCAGTCATTAGGACTACTGTTTTTAGATTGACTAAATATAGTAGGCAAATATTTTTTCAAAATCTAAACCTGAGAAACAGTAATAAAAGTTTTACTAAGTTTTAATAAGATTATTTACAGTGATGCTATTTGCTAGCTAGTATGCTGACCATCCAATCAAAGGACGAGAAAATGGGACGTTAGCGTTAGCAAGATAGAGGGCCCGGGCTGCGTTCAGCCCCGACAAAAAACGGTGCAAAACGTTTTTTAAAAGGAAACAGTGGTGCATTGAACACCCTGTTCTTAATCAAGGACAATAAAATGACCAGGAAACATTGTCATTCAAACGGAAAACCGTACACTGTAAAAAAAATTGTGGTACCGGCAGCTGTGGTTGCCGGAATTTTACCGAATTTTATTTAATTTCAATGCATTTAAATCGAATCTGCTGTTTAAAAGGTGTATTTAATTTAATTTAGTTTTTTTAAGTCTTATCTTTGGACCTGCTCAATTTCAATAGAAGAAATCTGACTAATTGAGAAAAAAACTGGTTGAAGAAACTATTTGTTTACTAATCAGGCATCATATGCTCAGAGATCGAGTCTGAAGTGTAAGGGAACCTGGTCAGGGGGGGGGGGGGGGGGGGAAGGTCTCTTGCCTAGTAGCAATTTCCCAATAAAATTATCCAATGTAAAAAATATAAAAGAGGGGACAAAACCCAAAATGCAAATGGGATTGCAGCATGAGTAAGACACACTCCCAGATTGACAGGGCAGTGGCGTCTCTAAGCACTAAGCGCATCATGTTTTCAAGATGATCTCCTATAAGTTTCAGACACAAAATCCAACATGAATTTGCTCATCCCTAGAAATCCCTGGAGGAAATGACTTTGTCTTTTGGGGAGCAAACAGATGAGATTGTATGATGAGTTTCCAAATGACTAATCATCACCTAAGAAACGTGCTGATGAACTGTAGCTGTGTATGTGAGGGTGGTCAGGTTTGAAGACCAAGTAAATTAGTAGGAGCTCAACAGTACTTCCATGACATCACATTTCTTTAGGGCTTTTATAATTATCTCTTAATCTTCTACAAGACTTTCACATGCAGTATGAGGTAACAACTGATTCAGCCCTGGTGTTCTTCATTCAGAAATCTATAAAACCGATTAGAAGGACATGTAGTGCAGGAAGGGCCTGATCTACTAAATCTTTCAAATGAAATGCAGGAACTTTAAAAAACAAAGCACACCTCGTCCATTCCTCTCACGGTCTGACCTATAAACAAAAGTCATGAAAGGATGTTGTATTAGAGCTGTTCTGTTACATTTTGACCAAGATCCTTAATTTTGGATGACAACATACTGTGTTTTTGACAACACAACCATGGCAACCACAGTTTTCATCAGAACATTTAAAGGGATCGTTCTCCATCATGTCCTTCTCGTGTTCTCACACATGATAGTTCAACTCAGTGTCATTCCACACCAGGGTTATTATTGTTAACTAAAACTAAAACTAAAAACATAATAAACAGTTCCATTATTTGAAGTAAAGTAATCGTTAACTGAAATAAAATATTAAAAAAATAGTTTATTTCAGCTAGCTGCCAAATCACCATTCACATTTTCATTTTGTTGATGTACTAAAATAATTAAAACTAAAACTATACTGATAAAAACTATATAAGACATATTAAAAAAACAACAAAAAAACAATTACTAAAAATGACAAAAACTCAAATTCACTAAAACTGTCAAAATGGAAAGTGAAAATAGAAACGAATAAAAAAAAAAGGAATCTATATATAATTAAGTAATTTATGCATTTAGCGATGCTTTACCAAAAGCGACTTACAGGCATTCAGGTATACATTTTTTACCAGTATGTGTTGCCCTGGGATTTGAACCACGACCTGGTTGTGTTGCTCTACCCACTGCGTCACAGGAACAGTATATATATATAATAATCAACTATAATAGTATTCATGGAATCTAAATAACACGTACCAAACCGTATCCATCTCGTCTCTGCTCTTCCTTTGTGCTTGTGGAAGATAGTCTTCCTGTTTCAAAATGCATAAGGGTGAGTAAAAATTGACATAATTTTAATTTTGTGTGATCTGTCCCTTTAAGAAATAGCATGACAACCAACAACAAAATAAAAGAATTAAAGGCACAAACTTTGTCCAGACATGGGAAATAGATGGTACTGAAAGGCCACTCTCTTAAATGTCAAAAAATGGAAAGGAAGCGCACAAAGGTTGTTTTCACAAGTGGTACATAAGAATGCATTGTTATCTTCAGTGATTGGCGGTGGGGTGGCCTCTTCCTCACCTGGTGTGTCATAATCCTCCAACAGATGTGGATGGATGGATGGATGGGTGGACGGCCACCCAGGACAGAAACCCGATCATGACCGTAGGGGAGTTACATGGGTGGGACTGTGCAGGGGTCTGGTTTGGGAATAGAGGTGGATCAGAGGTTTCGTAAGATTACAAAGGAATTTGTAAGTTCTGCCTCCACACACACACAGTCACTCACATTATGTTATTCAGCACAGGAAGGATGCATGGAAAACATGGAAAATCCCATCTTCTCATTAATAGCCTCTTGTTCAAAAATCAAAGGTTATGACTTTACATTTGCATATTTAAAAAGATTTTAAATAATGACGTGCATTTTCCCCTCAAATATCTGGTTAGCAGGACAACAGGCTGTTATTATTATTTTTTATTTCATGGAAATTGTAGGGCAAAGAAAGATGATGCAGTTTTCCTGGAAGAGACTTCCTTTATATTCATATATTCATACTAAAATATGTTGTACAGTTATTTACTGAGAATCTGATTACCATGATGCCTCACTTCATATGAGAATAATAAAAAATATGCTTTGCTTATAAAAAGATTTTTATTTGGGTCTTTTCTTTTGATTTTGTTAGTAAATGTCTTGTTTGTAATGCAGTTTGTATTTGTACTGTTCTTAGTGGTAAATTATTGTGTTGACAATCAGTGTTGGGGGTAATATATTACAAGTAAAGCAAGTTACGTAATCAGATTACTTTTTTCAAGTAACTAGTAAAGTAATGCATTACTTTTTAATTTACAAGAGAATATCTGAGTTACTTTTTCAGATAAGTAACGCGTTACTTTTTTTTTTCAATTTATTGACTGACAGCTCTCCTGTCCCCATGTTGAGAGAAATCAGATGTTACTGTAGTTCTAAATAAATATGAATATGCATTAATTCATCTCACTCACAAAAAAAAAACCACACACAGATTCAGTATTCCTCAAAATGAATAAATTTTCATCTCAGAATATGACGCAAACCTGCAATAATTAAATGTTAAACAACACAAATATCCTTTATGTATTTAATCCCATTCTATTAACCAATATCTTTGCTTCTGACCTTCGATGATCCAGTTCAACCATACTAATAAGCAAAAATTACTCTAGACAAACATTTGTCTTTTTTTATTGCTGAAGTGTGTTGAAATTTCTTCTTCTGCATTCTACTGTACGGACGTAAATTTACTTTCCCTTCAGCCTGAGGCTTATTCATTTCACTTTTGGTGTGAAAAGGCTTTTTTATATTTGCCAAAAATAGAACTTTTTTATTTTAAAAACAAACAAGCAAGCCCTGTCCAGATTTAAAAAGTAGCGCAAAAGTAACGTAACGCATTACTTTCCATAAAAAGTAACTAAGTAACGTAATTAGTTACTTTTTTATGGAGTAACGCAATATTGTAACGCATTACTTTTAAACTTAACTTTCCCCAACACTGTTGACAATGTTGAATGTATTGACAATGTGATTTTATTGACAATTAATATTTCTATCAGCTGTTGGTAAACAATTTGATGCACTAAACTTTTTTTTTCTTTTTCATTGGGTGGAAGGTGTGCCCAAAGTGTTCAATAAGATGTTTTATTAGAAAAAAACAAATGAGCATATTTCAAACAAACAACCAAACACACATTCACAAGTACAACATAGAAGCCACTAATCAGTGGGTAACCATCCAGTGCTTATCCATCTAAAAGCCTTAATAAAGTATTGAATTGTTAGCTTAGCTACACGCTTATACCAGAACTGGGACGCATGTGAGATGATTGGTTGTTTAGTGAGCAAGCTCAGTAGGCTTTGAGATTCAGCCAGTTGCCAATATTGAGTGAGTGTTTTTATTTGCTTTGGAATTTTAATTCTGTTAGCAATCTATGCAGTGATCCTGCTGGGTTTGCTTATTGCTCTTAGGATTGTTCATAATCAATTTACTGACACATTGGTTGATAGAAATTAGTACATGTATGACTGCCTGTTGAATTAATTATGTTAAATTGTTTGCTAATAATATTTTCCTGTTATGTCTGATGCATGTAGTGGCATAGAAAGTGAAATAATAAATTAATCAAGTTCAAAGTGAAAGTTTGTTATAGTGTTTTTGTGCCAACAGCTCATTCAAAACATGTTGACATTTTGTGATAAATGTCATTGTGGGGCATGTTGTCACATTATAATGAATAAATTGTCACACCATGGGAACCTGCAATGGTTCTGTGCTGTAATGGATTAAATTCTTTAGAAATATTCTGAAGACGTTTACTGCTTACAGAATTTTGCCGCCACATAATTCAACTGAGCCTTTGAAGTCCTCCTGCCTTCACTTTCATATCAGTTCATTACAGTTACAGCCGTCAAATATGATGTAATCAACCCTGTGGTTTGCAGGTTGGGGAAAGTTACTTTTAAAGTAATGCATTACAATATTGCGTAAAAAAGTAACTAATTAAGGTACTTAGTTACTTTTATGGAAAGTAATGCGTTACGTTACTTTTGCGTTACTTTTTAAATCTGGACAGGGCTTGCTTGTTTGTTTTTAAAATAAAAAAGTTCTATTTTTGGCAAATATAAAAGCCTTTTCACACCAAAAGTGAAATGAATAAGCCTCAGGCTGAAGGGAAAGTAAATTTACGTCCGTACAGTAGAATGCAGAAGAAGAAATTTCAACACACTTCAGCAATAAAAAAAGACACAAATGTTGTCTAGAGTAATTTTTCCTTATTAGTACGGTTGAACTGGATCAAAGGCCAGCAGCAAAGACATTGGTTAATAAAATAGGATTAAATACATAAAGGATATTTGTGTTGTTTAACATTTAAATTATTGCAGGTTTGCGTCATATTCATTTTGAGGAATACTGAATCTGTGTGTTTTTTTTTTGTGAGTGAGATGAATTAATGCATATTCATATTTATTTTAGAACTACAGTAACATCTTCTGATTTCTCAACATGGGGACAGGAGAGCTGTCAATCAATAAATTGGAAAAAAAAAGTAACTTGCGTTACTTATTTGAAAAAAGTAACTCAGATATTCTCTTGTAAATTAAAAAAGTAATGCGTTACTTTACTAGTTACTTGAAAAAAGTAATCTGATTACATAACTCGCATTACTTGTAATGCGTTATCCCCAACACTGGTTGTTTGCATTTGATTCTGTCGAAGCTGACAAGGAAAATTGTTGGACAAGTGAAGTAGAAATTTCATGAATAATCTCATTTCTAGATTCCCTTCGCACACCAGTCCATTTTACCCACTCAGGCCGTAAGAATGAATTTCCTGCTCTATAGCTGTTGTAAAATAAAGAATGATTGAGCGCATGCCACATGCTGCGTCCCAGTAGTTTTACCTCTTCCTGTAGCCCATCTGAGTTATAGCAGCCAATAGTATCACAGCCACTCTCACTTACACACACTCTTAGGAAAATAAACAAAAAGAGTGAAAACAAACATTCTTTCTGAAATTTTCACTCATGCGGTTTCTATTTACAACAAGAAATAGAAGGGGGAAGTGGCAAAAGGAAGTCATACTATAAAGCATGCAGATGCGGATCATGTTTTAGTGTTGCTATTGGCTTATCAGCTGCTAGATCGTTACTGTATCAGGCCATCAGTGCCAGAAGCACATTTAACTGGCTCCATATAAGCAGCACCGAATGTGTCCTTGTTTATTGTGCCAGCTGCTGCAGAGTAACCTTTTCCTTGTGCTGGAGAAGATCTGTGCATTAGAATACGTAGCTGGAGGTTGGGATTTAAAACTGGGTCTTGTTTCACTCTTAAAAATAAAGGTTCTTAATTGGCATCTATGGTTCCATGAAGATCCTGCAACATACATGGAAAAAAAACACCCCCTTTCTTGACAATAAGGTCTTTATAGTGGAAAAAGTTTTTTTAGATTATTAGAACTGTTCACTGAAAGGTTCTTTGGGGAACCCAGAATGGTTCTTCTATCCATCTATGGCATGTGCGACACACATTTGGAAATTTTATTTTAAGAGTATAAAAATAAGATTTTGCTCTAGACTATCCCATTTAACAGTTAAATGATGCTAAGTATGCTAAGTAGTTAAAAGTAATTTTCTCCCTTCTGACATGCTTTGTCTTGCTCAGACAAATCATATCTTGCGAGATGGTTCTGAATGCTAGGTTGTGGAGGATTCAGCAGACTACCACAATCTGGCATACTTTACTAAATCTGCTTTTGAAAATGCGGAGAGTGCACTTATTTTCGATTATGCCTAGTTGTTAGGCTATAGTTTTCAACATTTTGTTCATTATTTGATTAACTACCATTGCCATGATCAACAAAACATGTACATAAACGTGATGTTTTAGTAACAAGTTTCGGGGGGAGCGCGCACAGAGAATTAACACGGCCAGTTCATCATCAGTAATTACACCATCTATCCAATCAGCTCAAGAGAGAACCTCTATAAGTAATCAAAGCAGCCTTACCTCCATTATCTCCCGTCCTTAGCATCCTTAGCACCATGTCAGACATTGAGCTTTTCCCGGACAATAATGAATTCGACACCACGGGTCCTCCGGCGTCTCCAGTCACCATTCAGCACACCAGCGCTCTGAAGGACACCACAATCGAGCCCTCGGCTGCAACACGGGGCAGCCGGCCTTCCCGCGCCGCCGTCGCTCATACATCCAGACACAGAGGCACGCCATCACCTTCGCCTTCCAGGCATCAGCCACCTTCTCCAGCATCCTCCTACGCCTCAGCCCTCTCCCCCGCCCCAGCTAAGGAGAAATGGACAGTGGCAGAACTACGCCAGGCGCTCGTCAGCTCCGGCGTCAGCGTCCCACGACGATCAGCCAAGGCAGATCTCCTCGCCCTCTATACTTCCCTCCAAACAGGGGCGCCTCCAAGCTTCACTCCTCCATCCAGGGCCGCGGACAAAGCGAGCCAGGGCCGTAGTGTTCCATACTCTCGGCCCGGATCGACCACCACTCCTTCGAAGACGGGCTTCCAGCCGTTAGGCCGCAGCAAAAAGCCTTCAGCAAGCCTGGGCCGCGCCCCGCATGCCGCCAGCCCCAGACCCCCTCCTCCATCCACCGAGCGCCAGCTCGACAAAATGCCAGCTCCAGTCTCCACGAGCCACCGCGTTAGCGCGAGCACGCCTCCGCTAGCGGCGCAGACCTCCTCCATACCCTCTTCCCTACCCATGGCCCGCAGCCCCACCATCCATCACTAGCGTGAGTATGCCTCCGCTAATGGCGCAGGCCCCGATGCCCGCCATTCCCCCTCTTTTTCTTCCGCTCCCGGAGCTGTCCTAAGCGCGAGCATGTCTCCGCTAATGGCGCAGGTCCCGACGCTCGCCATTTCCTCTCTTTTCCTCCTTTTTCTTCTGCTCCCGGAGCGATCACAAGCGCGAGCATGCATCCGCGGTAGGCGATGACGGATTGCCCGCCTTTTCCTCTCTATTTCATCCCTTTCTCCTCCGCGAGCAGTACCAAGCGTGAGCCTGCCTACGTACAGCGCTAAGGCCCCGATGCCACGTCAAGTCCCCTCTCTTTCCCTCTTGAATTCCTTTTCTTTTTTTGCCCGGGAACTGCCCAAGCCGTGAGCATGCATCTCGCAAAGCAGTTCCGGCGGCTCCTTTCACCTCCCTCGGCTCGCTTCTTTCCTCTTTCTTCCGCCACAACCTCTACCCACCCCTCCGAACGCACTCGCATTGGAACCACCCCAGTGGGCCAATAACATAGGACACACAGGATCTTGGCAGTGCGGTAAGACCTTTTTTCCCTTCTGTCAACAATTCACCTGCATCCGCAGATCGCCCAAATCGATGCGGGCGGTTTTTTCATCACGTTTAAAAAAACCACAGCTCACAAACCTTCACGTATTTTAACATTGCTGAATTTCACGATCGCTTTCACCGTTACACAATTCATCTGCACTGTTTTCCCTCAAGGAGACGCGAGGCTGCGATATCTCTCAATAATCGCGAGCTCGCGTTATCCTACGGCGGCTCTCACTTTAAACTACCCCAAAGGTAATTTTCTGCCTAAAGTGCCATTTTTGTTTTTTCGAGGGAATAGCCCAGTGGCATCAATGCCCCTTACTGGGGGGCTTTGGACACTGAATTTCACAATAGGGTATTTTTAGGCTGCCGCAATATATCCTGCGGGGTCTGCCGTTCCAGTACCCATTCCACCATTGCATGCCCGTTCATCAACCCTTCTATTCCCCCCTGCCCCGAGCCATCACAGCCCAAATCCACCAGCTATGTCCCGTGTCTCCTAGACATCCCAACCACCCCTTTTCCACCCACTTCCAACTACCACCGCCAACCAGCTCCCTCTGACAGCCAGGTCTGCACCGGCTTCAACACGGGCAGATGCTCAAGACAACGCTGTCGTTTTTTGCACGTCTGCAATTTTTGTGGCGGTGCCCATGCCCGCTTGATATGCCCAGTGAAAAAAAGCCGCAAATAAAAATACTAAAAGTTATTTATCGACTCCTGTGAATGTTTCTCGTTTATCTTCAGAATTACTTCATCACTCTGACTCCCCTTTTACGGATTATCTACTATCGGGTCTCTCACACGGCTTTCACCATGGCATTGAAAATCTCCCCTCCCAAAGCCTCATCTACCCCAATCTCCAGTCCGCTCTCGCCGAAACCGAAACAGTCGACCTCCTAATTAAAAAAGAAACAGACGCAAAATTTATGATCGGCCCCTTTTCCATCCCTCCCTTTAAAGTTTTCCACGTCAGCCCCATCGGTATAGCTACCAGGAAATTCTCAGGTAAAAAACGCCTCATAATCGATCTTTCATCCCCGCATAATTCCCCGTTCCCAAGCATTAACAGCCTCATTCCACTCGAAGAATTTTCTCTCCACTACCATGACGTTGACCAAGCCATTACCCTGATCAAAGACGCAGGTCGCGGCGCTTGGCTGGCCAAAGTCGACATCACCTCTGCCTTTAAAGTGATGCCCATCCACCCGGATTTTTGGCACTTATTTTGCATCCGCTGGCGTAATAAATTTTACTTTTCCGTCCGCCTCACTTTCGGCTGCAGAAGCAGCCCTAAAATTTTCGACATGTTGTCAGAAGCCATATGTTGGATCCTATCCAACAATTACGCAATACCTTACCTGATCCATCTTTTAGACGATTTCCTAATCATCTCGCCTCCCGACTCCATCCCAGCCGCGCATCTTTTGACAGCCCAAAAGGTTTTTGCTGAGCTCGGGATTCCTCTCGCCCAAGAAAAAACCGCAGGCCCGAGCACCTCCATCGAATTTTTGGGTATCAACTTAGATTCACAAAAATTCCAGGCTTCTCTGCCGAAGGAAAAAATCGATAGGACGATCTTGGTCACTTCCACCCTCTTAGACAACCCGAGCTGTTCCAAACGCGAGTTGCTATCCATTCTCGGTCATCTAAATTTCGCCATGCGCATCATCCCGCAGGGACGCCCTTTTATCTCACACCTCCTTTTTCTCGCGTCTTCCGCCCACGCACTAGAGGATCGAATATCACTAACTGACGCGTGCTGCAACGAGCTCAGCTTATGGATATCCTTCCTTAAACAATGGAACGGCCTATCTTTCTTTTACAATAACTTAATCTCTTCCCCAATCGACATTAATTTATTTACTGACGCCGCCCCCTCCGTCGGTTTCGGAGGATTTTATCAAGGCCGCTGGTTCGCATCCACGTGGCCCCCCCAGCTGGTAGACTTACCACAGCAGCTAAAATCCTCAGCTCTCTTCGAGCTATATCCCTTAGTCGTCGCAGCAATGCTGTGGGGTAAGGAGTGGTCCGCCACCAGCATCATTATCCACTGTGACAACGAGGCTACTGTACACTGCATCAATAAAAGCCGTTCCCATTCACCCGCCCTAATGCCTCTGTTAAGACGCCTGATTTGGATCTCGGCTTGCGACCAATTCATTCTAACTGCAAAACATATTCCTGGTTCAAAAAACCAAATAGCTGACTCTCTCTCTCGCTTTGCCTTCCAGAAATTCAGAACACTGGCACCGGAGGCGGATCCAGCCCCAACCCCAGTACCTCCCTATTCAGAGCTGATATTCCCTTAAATCATCCTCTGAGACCACTACTCGAAGCTTCCCTCAACTCTATCCTACAAGCCGTCGCCCCCAGGACCCTCCAATCTTACCTAACAGCTTGGAAATGCTTTAAAGTATTTCACTCCACCTACAACCTGCCATTTCCCGACTTTTCCTTGCTCGCTATCACCTCATTCATCTCTCACCTTAACATCAACAAAAACCTCCAAATCAGCTCCATTAAGGGTTATCTAAGCGGAATCCAGTTTTTTCACAAACTCTTATACGGTTCACCCTCACCCCAGATAGCCAATTCTCAGACCTCCCTACTCATCAAAGGTATCCAAAGATCCCATCCCACTCGCCCAGATACCAGGCAACCCATTACCTTACAAATTTTGACCAAATGTATTTCTACCCTCCGCAGAGGTTATCATTCCATTCACACCGCCCACACACTTGACGCTATGTTCATCCTGGCTTTCTTTGATTTTCTCAGATGCTCTGAGCTCACTATAACATCTAGCTTCAACCCAAATACCCACCCCACTATTTCCGATCTAACAGTGCTGGATGATGAAACCATCTCTTACTTCATCAAGCAAAGTAAAACAGACCAGACCAGGAAAGGCCATTTCATTTTTATTTTCAACCTCCAATCACCCATACTACCATACCAGGCCCTCCTAGCCTTCATCCAGCTCAGGAAATCACACTCCAAACTCCCATCTGACCCCCTTTTTACAGACGACTCCAACAGCCCCGTCACTCGTTTCTGGTTTCAAAAGCACCTCAAGTCAGTTCTGCTCCTATCCGGCATCCAAGCTGATAATTTTTCCAGCCATTCATTCCGAATTGGCACAGCAACCACATCAGCAGATAAAAGCACTTGGTTGCTGGTCGTCAGAAGCTTTCAAGAGCTACATTAGATCGGACCGCTCCCACATCAAGGAAGCCCAACGAACCCTCATCGGCCAACCCCTTTAAATGTCAGTACAGCCCCATCCACTCAAAACCAGCAGTGCCCGCTCCCGCAGGAGCTTTCCATATTTCCCCACTGCCGCAGCAGTGCCCGCTCCCGCAGGAGCTTTCCATATTTCCCCACTGCCGCAGCAGTTCCCGCTCCCGCAGGAGCTCATATTCACCACTTCCGCAGCAGTTTCCGCTCCCGCAGGAGCTTTCCATATTTCCCCACTGCCGCAGCAGTGCCCGCTCCCGCAGGAGCTTTCCCATATTTCCCCACTGCCGCAGCAGTACCCGCTCCCGCAGGAGCCTCATCTAATTCCCACACTGCCACAGCAGTGCCCGCTCCCGCAGGAGCTTTTCCATATTTCCCCACTGCCGCAGCAGTTCCGCTCCCGCAGGAGCTTTCCATATTTCCCCACTGCCGCAGCAGTGCCCGCTCCCGCAGGAGCTTTTCCATATTTCCCCACTGCCGCAGCAGTTCCCGCTCCCGCTGGAGCCATTATCTGTATTTTACACTGCCGCAGCAGCGCCCGCTTCCGCAGAAGCCTCTAGTTCTCTCTCCTAAGCCTCAGCAGTGCCGCTACTTCAAGCGATGTCCAGCACCCACCAATTTTAAAGTTCTGCATATTTGGGGGGTTATCAACGCTCCTCTCTGGCTGCTGTCCTATACTAATTGCATCTTTGGGGGAGCATTTTGGGTCCGGGCTTAATTCCGAGCTCGGACCCCTCTCCCCGGCCATGGGGAGTACCCCGGGCTCGAGAGTAATTACCGAGCTCGGAGCCCTCTCCCCGGACAGCACGCCAAATACGCATAAACTTTACTCGGTTCATTATAAGTAAGTGTGAACTCGTGAAGTGATGTTTTATTAACAAGTTTCGGGAGGAGCGCGCACAGATAATTAACACGGCCAGTTCATCATCAGTAATTACACCATCTATCCAATCAGCTCAAGAGAGAACCTCTATAAATAATCAAAGCAGCCTTACCTCCATTATCTCCCGTCCTTAGCATCCCTCCACCACCCCGACTCCTCACCTTCAGCCCGTTCCTACCCCAGCACGGGGAGGAACACTCAGGGGGGGAGCATTTGCGGGTCCGGGGCTTACTCCGAGTCGGACCCCTCTTCCCGGCCAGGGGGAGTACCCCGGGCTCGAGAGTAATTACCGAGCTCGGAGCCCTCTCCCCGGACAGCACGCCAAATACGCATAAACTTTACTCGGTTCATTATAAGTAAGTGTGAACTCGTGAATCACTGTAAATGTGAATCAGTGATGTTAATTGTATTAGCACTTACGTTTGTGAATAATGTGTGTCATGAACCATATTAACATTGGAATTAAGTGCGTTTGCACTGAAAATAATGTCAAAGACTTAATGTAACGGTAATGTCACTTTGGCCTCTCTGTTGCCATCTGTGGTTGAATTATAAAATTGTTCATTTCTTATGGGCTGCGTCAGATATTGCATACTCTCTGAGTAGGAACTTCTTGTGAATAAGTAATTACGTTGCAACTCTTAAAAAAACATGTTCTATAAAGCATGAATGTGTTTAATATGAATATAATTCAGATTTACTACATCTGCCATGTTTTCTTTGCCATGTAAATACTACCAGCATCAGGAGCGTTCCTTCAAGCATAGCATCATGAAATAACTTTACACTTTAAATCTCGCCAGAAGTAGTATCATCTGGGTACTTTTGCCTATGGTTTTATGAATACTGTGAATTTGGACTTACTACTCTTTTCACATACTGTTTTTGCCTACTACATCGTAAGGAAGTATGCAATTTTGAATGCAGCCATAGTATCAAGAACTTCTTTTGATGCAAACCTGAAATTTTAATTTGCATGTTCACTGCAACTTTTATTAAGCAAACGTGTATGTCTATCTTTAAGTATACTTAACCATAAATCCATAAACACCATAAAGCAATGTTGATAAATTTGTGGTAAAAATTTGGAAATACTAGGTGAGGAAAAAGAAAACTGTGTTTATTGTTTAGGAAACAGTGAATATCGCTCTGATGTGTAACATTCTGGCTAATGTTCTCGCAAACATAATTATCTCCAATAAAGACTCTAATGCTAATCAAAATAAAGTTGAATCAGGGAAAATGTATCCATGTATTTCAACATTTCCTGAAATGAAATGTTTCATCCAAACCTCAAGCATAGTCTTACATTAAAAGCAACACAGCTTCTCCCTTGTGCCATCTGAGGTTTGGCTTTGTCTTTTCTTTGTAAACTGTGGATTTAAAAAAAAATAAAAAAGAGGTAAGCTATTCACTATGACTTAGCTCGAATAGTCCTACAGGTCCAAGCCTGGTATAAAACTACCACTGAACTGATGACAAACGATGAACAATTGTCATGTAATTACAGGTCTGGTGGATGTTTACAGGTAGACTGTGATTGTGGCAATCGTGTGTAGTATGTTTTTTTTTTTTTCTTTTACATGAGCGTGTGAGTGTTCAGGGTCAGGGCAAGACTGGTTTAGGCTATACATGTAAGACTAAACACAAGATATGAGAGGAATGTGCATCTCCCACTTCTCTGCAGTGTGTACTACAGTGACTCAGATTCAAGTGCTGCCCATAAAACATTTTTTAAATAATTTTTTAAATTTTTTAGTTAATTTTAATTTCAATGGTGCTCTACGAAAATATAAAGGAAATGGCATGATGTAGACAACTGGTAAATTATTCGTCATGCAGTACAACGAAAAGCAACCTAAAAAATGTTCTTCTTTAATGGAGGTTACCAATTGCAAGATGTATATTACCATATATATCTATATATATATATATATATATATATATATTACACTCATTGTACTGAGGAAGATGATTAACCTACGGTTTGGTTTAGGGTTAGTTACTTGTAATTATGCATAATTACTGTTATTACAATAACAGATAAATGTGTACATCACCTTAAAATAAAGTGTGCCTAGATTTTAAAAGAAATATCTGAATATGAATTACACATAAAATTATATGAATTAATTATAGTATATTTAAATAATATTTAAAGTGTATAAAATAATACTCATAATATATAATAAAATGGTTTATAAAATATTATTAATTAATCATCTTAAAAATAAGAAAAATTGCAAGTGAGAGACATTAAGCTTCCTAAACAAACAAACAAATAAAGTTAAAAAGCAATAATGTCTAGAAATAAATTTGCAGTAAGGAGGACACTTTGTAGCTACCACTAGATAACAACACTTGAGGTCTCTGGTTGTCCGAGAAAATAGAAGGTAAAAAGCTTGGAAAAGTTTCTTGCACACTAAACGTTTGTATAACTCAGAAATGTCTGAAAGCTAAACTGTGTGCTGTGGTGGTCCAACCAGAACTAGAATACTGTATCTTGCATAGTGTGATTATACATCCAGACTTTGCATAAGTCAGTCAAAAGTAATCCTAGCAAAGATTTTGTTATCACACAGTCATCCAGAGTGCAAAGGAGAAGAAGTCGACTTCCTTTAAAAATGATGTTGGCCAATATTACACTCCCCAGATGCTTCGCTCTGGTTTCAGTCAGGACATCGACTCTCAGTTGCCTCTGGATCTTCAAAAGCCAAATGAATAGTGCACACATCACAGACATCAAACCACATCTGTTGCTTCAGCAGGAAAAAGTAAAACAAACTCTCATGATTTGGCACATACAGAATCAAAGCCATGCATGACACTGCTGAATGCTGTGGAATACAAATGTAGAAATATTTGAAGTATAAGACACACAAGTGTGTTTACTGACGTTATTCCTGAATTCCCTGTCAACCCATATTCATTTTAAACGATAGTAAAGAAGAAAAAACATAAACTCAGTTACCTGTATGTCTTCAATTTATCCCGGAGATGTTTGGAGTCTCAGAGGGAAACCTCTCATGGGTTCAGAGGTTCACATAATGACTGTGAAGATGAGGGGCTTTTCCTCGAAAGGGTCCGGGGCTACACCAGGGCATCTTCAGGGCTCGAGGGCCCCTCCATCTGTGCTCGGTTTTTACCATAGTTACTTACAGTAATAGCTCAGCATAGCAATTACTGTGATTGCCTTTAAATTCAATGTAGGTTCACTCCACACGTGAGCTTATGAGGATTTCTTATATAATTACAGAACTGCTGAAGGACAGATAAATCACCCTTCCTCTCTGCCACGGGGCATTTGAACTTACATCCTATTAGGAATCTTTACATCCTGTTACAGAGTAACCAGAACATGAGACTTGCGGATCCATGTGCAAAGCTTTTATTAAGACGTGGTCATAAATAGGCATAGGTCAGACATAGGCAAACTGGTATGTAGAAGACAAGGCCAGGGTAGTCCGGTAACCAAGCGAGGGTCAGTCGACGATGAACGTAATCCAACAGGGTGAGACTAGAGAGATAATCCAGGTACAAAGCAAAGGTCCAGGCAGGGGCAAACAGTATCTGAACAGGGCAAGACGAGAGAGGTAATCCAAAGTACACAGGCAATGATCAGAAAACGAGGAAACAGACAAGGCAAGACTAGGCTAGACTAAGAAACTAGAAATGGCTCCGTAGAGTAGCTATCGCTAGGTGAGTGATAAGCGCTAAACAATACTCGGCAGCTTGACGGAGATCAGAGTGAGTGTATATATAGGGAAGGTGTGATTGATGACAGCTGTGTGCAATCAGTGCTGTGTGCAATCAACAATGTGTTTGTCGTTAGTGCAGTGGATGATGGGATATGTAGTCCAGGTGAAGTGCAACAGTGTGTAGTGCGAGAAGAGTCCATAGTAGTGGAAGGGTGACCTCTGGTGGCGAGCAAACAGAAGTTCATGGACTGGATTCGTGACAGAGCCCCCAAGGAGCGGCTTCCAGAGATCCCCACAACACTTAAGATTCAGGAGGGAGGTGGAGCGGAGGCGGAACAGGGGGAGGGATGGAGGGCCAGGTCCACGTGGAAGTGGAAAGACCGGGGACTGAGGCAGGACCGGCGGAGCAGAGATCCAGGGCGGAGCCGGCAGTACAGGTGGACCTGAAGACCACCACAGCAGAGCAGACGGGACCGAATATCCCCCCGGCAGAGCAGAACTAGACTGGGGACTAGGGAAAACAGAGACAGACAATGCAGGGGCCAAGGCAGGGAACACCAGAAGTTCATCAATGTTCTCTATGGTAGTGACAGAGTTAAAGACACAAACACGGAGTGCATTTATAGTCCTTGAGTTCATGACAGACAGAGCTAAGAGTTCAAAGGAGGATTTTTGGGTCTGTGACAAGGCTACTAGAGCCTACAGAGAGTTCAGGTAAGTTTTCTGGGATCGTGACTGGACTAATGAGGCAAATAACATGTTCATAGATTGACAGTACTAAATTGGTATTGACGCCGGGATCGGAACAGACAGTAGAGTTAACATCAGGCTCATTGCGGGAAACAGGACAGACTGATAATTCAGAATTAGGTACATGTGGGAGTTGTGGACTGGCAGACAGATCAAGACTGGGTGCATTGATTGAAACTAGATTGGTAAACAGTTCAGTGATTGAAGATGGACTGACAGATGGTTCAAACTCAGACACAACAGAAGCATTTATACAGACAGGTCAGGTTTAGATTCCTTGACAGAAACAGGCAAGACGGACAGTTCAAAATCAGACATATTGACAGAAACTGAATAGACAGACGGTTCACTAATGGTCTCTTTGGCAACGACAGGGTTAGCAGGGCCTACAGAAAGTTCGTTTAGGGTTTCCATGACCGGTTCAGAGCAGGACAAACGTTCAAAAGCGGCCTCCATAGCCATTACAGAACAAGCTGAGAGTTCACAGACGGCTTCCATAGCCGTGACAGGACAGGCAAAGAGTTCACAAACGGCCTCCATAGCCATGACAGGGCAGGCCGAGAATTCACAAACGGCCTCCATAGCCATGAAAGGACGGGCAGAGGGTTCACAGGGGGGTACTAGGACACCTCTGGAGGTTCGACCTGACATGACAGGTAGAAAGAAAAGCATTTCTGGCGCCACCTCCACGCAAGGAGCTGAAGCGAGCAGCACCAACACACCAAAAAAGCGAGACCAATCAGGGGAAAAAACTTCAGACAGGGGAATTGTTCAGGAACAGGAAGGTTAGAGGGTGGGTTTGGGGATAAAAGGCTGTGCGTGCAGACACCAGTTGATGTATCCCACTCAAACTAGATACCAGAATGGGATACCGAAAGACTGACCTGAAGATATGGGGCAACAGGAGCAGGACAATGACAAGACTCCTGACAAGAATCTGAACAAGATCCTGACGATCAGGCCTGATGAGACTCAGGATGATAGCTGGACGTGACGTGACTCTGGAAGATCAGCTGTGACGTGACGTGACTCTGGAAGATCAGCTGTGACGTGACATGACTCTGGAAGATCAGCTGTGCTGTGACATGACTCTGGAAGATCAGCTGATATGTGACGTGACTCTGGACGAACAACTGTGACTTGACGGTTCATGAAGTCCCCTGTGAGTGGGCCTTGAAATCAGGGGTAATAACTCGTGATTGACTTGACTCATGACGCCTCAACTGGGACTTGACTTGAATCATGACGATCAACTGTGACTTGATTTGACTCGTGATGATCAACTGTGATTTGACTGAATTCAGGGAGATCAGCTGTGACTTGACTTAACTCAGTTAAGACAGCGGTAGCATGACACAGCTTTGTTGTTGACGCCATTTTGTGAGCAAGCTCTGGTTTGGCCGCCATTACAGGCACAGACACTGTGTTGTGTTCCTCCTCAGCGAACACCGAACCAGCAGTCAGCAAAGCAAAGTCTATAAAGTCCTTTAAACTACAATTAAATTTACCCTCTGGCAGCCATGATTTTGGATTAAATTTAGTCCATAACGAAAAATTCTTTTAATGCGACCTCATCACATAATATATAGTACCTGTACATACAAAAAAAAAAACCTGTCTATTGTAATATACCTGCACACACAATTTTCAATTTATATATTTTTATTCCTTATTTACTTGTTCTATTTTTATTTTTATTATCTGTGTTTTTTGTTCTGTCACTGTCATTCTGTTACACTGTGGAAGCTTCTGTCACGAAAACAAATTCCTCGTATGTGTAAACATACCTGGCAATAAAGCTCATTCTGATTCTGATTCTGATCAAAAGGTACCCTAAAAGATAACTCACAGAACTGAGAGACGTATTCCTCAATAGGTGAACTCCCCTGTCGTAAATCGAATAGCAGGTCGACTAGGTCCATACTTGGACAAGGTCCTTTGGGAAAGCCGCTGGTTCCTCGTGTGGCCGAGTATTCTGTTACGGAGTAACCAGAACAACATCAACAGAATGCTGGACATCTTGTTTGTTTTTTTGTGTTTCAAGGTAATTGAGCATTTAGTCTCATTATATTCACAATGAAGAAACATTATGAACCATTCACTGAATGATTAACATTTGACCAAAATAACCCTGTGACTATATCCTGGTCAGTTTATCCAATCATTGCTGTTTAAGAACTTACTGGATGTTTTGTCGATTAAACTTTGGCTTTACTTCTAATACCCTATGTTAGTTAGTGCAGTTTGTTGTGTCATATAATGAAAGAAGGACTAGTTGGCTGATTACCGATAATAAGGAGTTTGCAAATAGTAAGTATTAGAATTAACTATGAGATAATAATAATATAATGGTATTATTAGTATATTATTATACAATAATAGTATTGTTCAATAGTATATGTAATTTAATCAATTGAATTATTTATTTTTAATAATTTATTATTATTAATAACAATAATAATGTGATTAATAATAATAAGTATTGACAGTTACATTTTGTTAAAGAAACAAATGTTGTGATGTAAGATAGGACATCATATGAATTAGGCCAAATTCAAAGTTTGCATTTCAGGCATCATTTTTTTCAGTGTATGATTCAGCTTAAATCGAACATTCAGGGTTCTCCCAGTATGAATGCTGGTTTGCAGTAGTTAAAAGTCTTAACACAGGAGTTTGACGTCACCCCTTAGAAAAGCACCTCAGCACTTAGGTCCCTGACATTTCTGGCCTCCGTCTCAGCAGGGTGCACACAGAGGATGTGGCGCCATGACATACGTGCATGTACTCTCGTTCTCTGAGTCTCCCCGTGACACGAGTGACCTGGAACTGCTCTTTCAGTTGAAATTCAAAACCCTGGAATCCAGCTAAATTGCTACGGATCAGGGCCATTGGAGGCCTTAGAGATCCATTCATTACATAAGGTGAAAGAAAAATACCTAATTGCAAATAGAGAGCTGGTCCCACATGGCCAAGATATGTTAGTTGGGCAATTAAATAAACTGTTATGTGTGGTTTATTATTCATGTTGATGCACATACTGTATTTATCATACACTTTGAAGGCCAAATTAACATGACGGAGTCAAATTAGTGTTTTGTTTAGGAATGCGACTGCTAACCCATCTGTTCAAAAGTTAAATAAAACATTTATGATGATCGCTCAAGTCATAGCATACACAAAACTCTGGGAGTTTCTGTCACAAATTTGGTATTATACATGTAATATAGAACTGGTGACGAGACCGACAGCTCAAACTGTCTTTGATTGACACAAAACCTCGCCAACACCTTATTGTAATTTCAACTTTTATTCGAAACAGTGAACTAAGTCTGAAAACACTTGTCAACCTGTAATGAACCTGTCTAAACCAACCATACATTTAAAAAGGATCCATATATTTGGCATATCCTTGTGAAAGAGAAGTATGCTTTAACATATTTTTAAAAACTAATAATAAATAAATAATAATATACTTTAAAAATAAATTTATCTGCAAACCAAACGTAATGTTTTCAGACAATAATTCCATGTAATTTACAATTACAAGAGATGCACTGCAGTTCAAATTTATATTAAAAGCTATTAAGTTGAACTTATTAGTGTTTAAGTGGGATCTTAGTACATATTTATATGTAATTTCATAATTACTTATACTGTCTTTGAAATTTGGTTAAAATGTACTGCTTAATGTACTGACAAACATTTATGGTAAACTTTCTTTTCTGTTGAAACTTTTATGTCATGTATTTAATTATACTTGTACTTACAAGTGATGATGTTGCAATTTAGTACATTTAGAATATATTAACTCTAAATGTATCAAATAATACACAACAGTTACAGTTATAATCAAGTACTTTACATGTGCTTTAATATGTTAGTCAACACAAGTGTACTTGTTTAAAGCGTGACAAAAGATTAAAACAAATGATTTTGAAAATGTATTTAAAGTTAAAACTTTTGGTCCCACTTTATATTAAGTGGCCTTAAAAACTATGTACTTACATTTTAAATAGTAATTTGGTACAATGCACTTATTGTGTGAATGCATGTTTTACATTGTACTTATATTTTAAAAATACCTGCATGTAATTACATCTGTAATTAATTTCTGTAATTACATTTATAATTACACTGTTTACCCATCCCTTACACCTTAACCCACCCTTAAACCTACCTATACCACCAAACCTGTCCCTAACCTTACCCGTATCCCACCTCAATAGCAGCAAATGTGTTTTGCAATACAATATAAACAATAAGTACATTGTTTATTTTTTGATGTAAGTACATAGTATTTAAGGCCATTTAATATAAGTGGGACAAATTTGTAATGGCAGGTTCACTTTGCACTTTTTAAAAGGGTAGGAACTAGAGAGTGTGTTAAGAAACAAACAGTCATGAAATGGTACTCTTTGTATTTAAGTGGAATTTTATTATATTAATATTAAACTATCTGCAAGTACAACGTTTTAAATATATATTTATAAGATTTGAAGTACATACAAGTGCACATTCAACACAATTGCACGTCTTTTTCACAAGGGTAGCACTACACAAGTATTCCTAAAGGACATCAGTGTCCACCAAAACAGGGGACAGCTTTGATTTATATTTTATACGTTTGTGGCTGTATTGCCAACAGATGTGCCGTATTGTACAACACAATTGTAGTTACCCCCACCCTGACATTAATTTGTTCAGAATGGTCGGGTGCATGGAATTCCCAAAGCAAAGCTCTGGCAAGGTAATGCTTTGCATTTACCAAATAAATCATATTGGCTGAATGAAAATGAGCTAAATCATGAAAAGACATGCATTGTTCGTGAGTCAGGATGTGTGTGATCTGCGTATTCTTTGGAGAGGTCTGACGCAGACAGACTTTAAGAGGGAGTGTTTTAAACTCTGAGAATCCAACTTCCTGGTACTGCAATGTAAGGTAATATTTTGTCTTCACACTAAATGTGGTACAAGTCAGACTATCTTCTATGAATAAGTCAAGTCAAGTCACCTTTATTTGTATAGGGCTTTGTACATTACTGGTTGTGTCAAAGCAGCTTTACTGTGTCAAACAGGGAAATAGTTTGTCAATAATGCAAGAGGACTATAACAAACAGTAAATTTTTCAGTTAAGGTCAGTTAATTGATGAATCAGTGATGTCGTCATTCAGTTCAGCTCTCTTCCAATAATGTCTGTGCAATCAAGTCAACAATATTGCCAGAAATTAAGCATCCCCAACTAAGCAAGCCAAAGGCGACCGTGGCAAGGAACCTTGGAAGAAAACCAAGCTCAGTCGGGGGCCAGTTTTCTGGCCAGACAAAACCAGAATGGTGTGGTTTAATTCCAGGCTGCAACACAGGTCAGATTGTGCAAAGGACTTGTGTGGTTACTGTGGTCTTGTCCCGATGGCCGTCTAAGACAAGGTCTTTACTGGGGATCTGTACCTGGGGCTCATCTAGTTGACATGGTCTCCGCTGACATTCAGGTCTGTAGAGGTTGTCTCTATAGGTGCTGATCCACCATCTGGTCTGGATATGGACTGGATCTGGGTGGCTACAGTGACCATCTGGTCTGGAACCGAACTGGATCTGGATGGTTACGGTGACCTCAGAACAAGTTCACTCAATTATTGCAACGTCCTTAGTTTTTTCCTATAATGCCTGATGAGTTTGGAGACACCTGAAAAGAGATCAGAACCATTCCTTCATACAGAATCTCTCAGATCTTCAGATTTCCTATCTCCATGTTGGGCTTCTTCTCTCAGTCACCTTATATAATTTTCTATAGGTTTTCAGGTCAGGGGAACTGGGGCACGGCCATGGAGCAGGCTTCATTGCATTAATCCAGTGACCCATTTTTGAGTTGTTTTTAAGTTTTTTTTTTGGATCGTTGTCCTGCTGGAAGATCCAACCATGGCCCATTATAAGATTTCTAAAAGATGCCGTCAGATTTAGATTTTTTATCTCTTGGTATTTGATAGAATCCATGATACCATGCATCTGAACAACATGTCCAGGATCGCCGGCAGAAAAATAGGCCCACAACATTAAAGATCCAGCAGAATATTTAACCATGGGCATGGGGTAAGTTTTATCCCTGTTTGCACCAAACTCATCTGGTGGGTTTGCAGCCAAAAAGCTTTATTTAGTTTCAACTGACCATAGAAGCAAGTCCCGTTTGAAGTTCCAGTTACCTTGATCACCACTGGATATATGGACCAGTCAACGGCATCTCTCTTCAGTGCATGGATAAGTGCAAGAAGGTTCCTCTGGGTGCTTCAGTGACTGCAAAAGAGTGAACTGTCCATCTTCAAGAGTAAATTTCCTCTAAAAGAGCATTTACATAGCAGTTCACATCTTTTTAAAGATGCCGTTCCGTCCGTGTTCTTCTGGATTCTGGATGTGGGGTTCTGGATTCCTCTTTCCCTCCGGCGGGCACGATCACTGCATTCTGTGTTTGGGCCAAGCTCTCGCTGAAGCAGTGTTCGTGGGTGGATCATGTTCTCATTGCGAAAAGAGATTAAGAGCTTTCTCAGTCACTCCCTGTCCTGGTCCTTCTACCTCCAGGTACAAGGCCTCGGCGGTGAGCTCTGAGTGTGATCTGAGGGCTTCAATGGAAGTGCATTCTCCAGGTATGTCTTAACGGGCCTCCCATTCCCCAGCACGCTCTGTTCCCCCGGTTGAGTTTTTGGATGAGCTAGGCAGCTCAGCCACATGCAAGCTTAACTTCTCATTCGGAGCTCAGGAGGAGGATGAAGTCTCCCTCCTATCATGGAGGACACTACTGGGCTGCTGCCTTCGTGTGTACCAGCCCAGTCTGAGTCAGACGCGTAGTTGGCCACCATGCTTGCCCGGGCCGCTGTGAGCATTGGGTTGGAGTACATTCCACTAACCTCCCCCAAGCGATCGTGGTTAGATGATTGGTTTCTGGGGTTGGGAAGAGCTGAGCAAGCACTCTCACGAAGATGTGGAATGCTTTGTGGACTCCTCCGTCCTCACTACCCTCGAAAGTGGGGAGGTGAGGGGGTATGTGGACATTCCATCGGTGGTGCATGCGTTTGCGGTGCATTTATGCCCACAAAATGCTGCCACCTGGCAGAATCGTCATCATCTCCCTTCCATCTAAGTTTACCTAGTCTTTGACAGCGAGGGCTTGCAATGCTGCTGGACATGCCACCTCCACCCTCCATGCTATGGCCATCCTGCAGGTCCATTAGGCCAAAGCGTTGAAAGATCTGGACAAGGGTAGCCCTGACCCAGAGGGTGTGAAAGAATATTACATTCTCAAAAATAGAGCAGTTACCTCTTTCCTTGGGTTTCATTCTTCCTCACGGTGTTTGTGGCTTTCATCTTCTCGATGGCCAGGCACAGGAAGTTAGTGAAAGATTCTCGGGGGACCTGACTCCTTTGCCTTCCCACATTCTGATGCCTCACTCACAAGTGCATGTAAGTGCTTGACGCAGCACCTCTACTGCCTCGGGCCCCCGGACTAAGGTCAGTGCACAGATGTGCCCTTCGTCATAGCATTCCAGGGACGAGAGACCTCCTGATGTAACAGACCTTGCTACACCTCGCCGCAGGCTCCCCACCACGTGTACCCCAGGTATTGTCCCCTTAGTACTTAGTACCAGGCGCCCATCCCAGGTACAGCGGTGTCCTCTTCACCTCAGTGCGAGGAGAGAATGCTGATGTCCTATGGCAGGAGATTGTGAACCTTCTAGCGAAGGACACAGTAGAGCCTGTCCCCTCACCGAGATGAATTAGGGGTTCTACAGCCCTTACTTCATAGTACTCATGAAAGGTGGTGGTTTGAGATCAATCCTAGGTAGGGTTGGGAATCGAAAATCAATTACAATTCCATAGTCGGATAATTAAGGTCAAGAATCGGATACTTTTTGTAAAATGTAAATTTCGATTCTGCCTATCGATTCCTGTGTGCACATCTTTTTTTTCCATCTGTGAGGACCCGACTTGGAGATCTGCCAGGACCTTCATTGCTATTCTAAGCGCTCCAGTGTTTGGCTACACTTGCGATCAGCAAGTAACTGCTAGGTATAATATTTGTGATAAGCTAATGTTGTAAGAGAGGTGTCACCACCAACATGACAAAGCATGTTATTTAAACAGATTGTTAAAGATTGCGAACACGATTCAAACACCAATGTGATCTTATTCCTAAAAGACAGCGATTCAGCTGTTAAACCTTTGACCTATACCTAGCAGTTACTTGCTGATCGCAAGTGTATCACAATGGTGTGGTCAACCTTCTGTTCGTCCCTGTATGATTTGAACATTAAAATCTGTGTTCGCGCTGCCGCTGACCTAAAGAGAGCAGCTGTCATGTATATGTATGAAACAGCTTCACAAAGAGCCTTTTCAACCACACAGTATCATTATTTCTGTTACAATCATTCAAATAATCACAGAAGTACAAGGATAAAAGTTTATAGTTTGGATATAAACACTGATGTGTAAGGTATCAATTGAAATAGAGTAAATCACCTTTTGAAAGTAATTTTACGCTTCAAATAAAGATTTATTGATTACATTGTTACACCAGTAGGTGGTGAAAAGGAGCTGTTAAAAATGTATCTTTGAATCATTCATTCAAGAGATTAATTCAAAAGCACTCAAGTCATGCACCGTGGAGTCGATTCAGCGAGGCTCAGGTGGACCTTGTGGATGGCAGGTCTTTGAGGAAGCACGGCCTGATAGTTAAGTTCTCAAGAGGTGCCTGGAGGTTAAATCCTCCAAGTATGTGCCTCATCCCCTCTTGGGATCTTTCTGTGGTCCTGAAAGGTCTACAGAAGACCCGTTTGAGCCTCTGCAATCAGTGGAACTTAGCACCCTCTCTCTGAAGGCAGCACTCACATCTCTCAAGAGGGTTTGGGACTTACAGGCTCTCTCAATTAGGGATTTGTGCCTAGAAGGGCCAGACTACTAACTCTCGACTTTATCTTGAACCCCTTTGCCTGGATGTGCCCAACGTTCCCACTACTCCCTTCAGGGACCAAGTGGTAAACCTGCAAGCATTTCCTCCAGTGGAGAAAAACCCAGCCTTGTCTCTGTTATGTCCAATACGAGCTCTTCGCATTTATGTGACCGAACTCAGAGTTGTCAGACAATCTTCACACTCTTTGTCGCTTTTTAGTTCATCAGAAGGGAAGGCTGTCTCCCACAAAGCATGGCCACTGGATGTGGTTGCCATTTCTCAGGAGGCATTTAAACCCAAGAGTGTGCCATGTCCGCTTGGAGTGAGGGCTCCTCACCCATGGCGATCTGCCATTCGTTATTTGGCACAGAGTGCTTCGTTACCATACATAGGTAGAGCTACGGCTGGCCACACCCCCAACACCTTTATGAGTTTCTCAATCTCTGAAATTAAACGCAGTTTTGTCGCGAGGTTTTTGTTAATATCAGGTAAGATCTTGAGGAACTGGGTAGCTGTAGTGCTTGCACTAGTGCCTTTCCCCTCTCTGAGGTGATAACGTGCGCTCTTAGGTCTAGTCCAGTTCCCCAGACGTGAACCCTAGACAACCTCTTTCCATCACTTAGGCACCTTTGCGTAGATGATTTGGCACGAGAATCATCAACCAGCCCATTACTTACTCGTGGAGCTCCCCCTTCCAGGTGAGGCTTGAAATTGCTGCGTGCGCCATATGTAGTGTGCCCTTCGTTCACCCCATATGATGTATTCCACTGTTCAGTTCCCCGGTCGGTGAACCCAGTGTCTTCTCCTTGACAGAGTTAGGTCATTGTGGGTCAGGTATTTCTCTCCCCCTTCTTGAGCCCACCATCTTATGAGACTCTTCCCTATGTGCCTCCGCTCTGGGAGGCCTTAGTTTATTTCCAAGAGACCTCCGCCGTTGCTAGTTAGGATGTGGTTTCTGTAGCGTTCTTGTCCCTTTAGGGAAGAGAACACTTCCCAACGTTAACAACCAGGTGTTTGCAAGCCGTATATTTTTCAAGCTTAGGCTTACTGCCTTTTACAAAGGACCCTCAGCTTTAGTGACTTCTTGTGGTGAGTAGCACTCCGTGATGGAGACCTAAAGTTATCTTCCATGAACGTTGGAAGGTTATTAGTGAGCGCTGTTGCACTTGCTGTTGGCACGCTCAAGCCTGCCCACATTTGTACCGCATTATCTCGTGACACAGTGCAGTTGTTGTGGCGTTTAGTATATGGAGCCCCATACTGTTGTTCCAACACACGTCGGAGTGAACGACAGAAAGGGAACGTCTCGGTTACATATGGTAACCACATGAACGGAGACGATTGTCCCGCTGGCCACAACTCTGTGCTGACCACTGATGTGGCCGAGATGCTACCTCGGCTCCTCAGAATAAAGCTGAAGGGCAGCTTGCACGCGGCTGGCCTTATGTACCCGTATACAGTATGGGCGTGGCCTCGCATGCAAATTCTGCATGCCAATTTCATTGGCCTTTTCTGATACTCTCAGAGGTGATTGGGGCTCTCAAGGATGACCCCCATACTGTCGTTCCGACACATGTCTCCATTCACTCCATCAAGGAAAGAGAGTTACCATATGTAACTGAGACGTTTTAGTTAACAATAACAACACTGATGTGCTATTAAATATATAATAATTTTTCACCATGTATGTTATGGTAACTTACAGTTAATCAATTAAAAGCTATGCACTTTATTATTTTTAGTATTTAATGTTTAGCATTTAGTATGAGTTTTTCAATCAAAATTATTACAAACATTTTTACACTGTAGTCTATATATTCTCTGCTGATTAACAAACTGCCATCTTGTCAAAAACCAGCTAAAAAAGACCTAGCTAGGTTTTGAATGTTCATCACCCTTCTGTGGTCACTTTGTACCTTTGGTCATGGTGTCTCCGTCATTAGGTCAGTCTGCTCTACGGCTGTTTGAGCTGCGTTCAGGCAGAGACAGTTAGTCTGCTGCAGACAGATGAGCTGCACATTGGGTGCAGAGCCACGGTCGTGTTACTATTAGCCAGAAACTGTGCCTTTCACCTCTCCTTAAGTTGACTTACATTCATGCTGCCTGTATTGTTTCCTGCCTGAATAGATAAACAGTTCCAGATGTACCAGCAGCTCTCTGTGGGTCCCTGTTAGTTGAGGGCATTTGAGGTTGTTTTATATGAGGGTACTCATATGGAGTGCCCCTTCATGTCTGCCACAAAATATTACCACAAAGAGAAAATACCTCTTCGAGTGAGATGATGGATGGATCGATGGAGAGTGGGAGGATAGATAGATGCATAATGAAATACTCAAATACTGTAAATAAATACATTTAAGGTCAAAAAGTTTGAGACCACATGTAAAAAAAAATTATTTAGATTTTTTCTTAATTTATACAATAAAAAAGAAACGATTTTGTATTGATGAGTAAAACCAAATTACTAAACCAAAGCTTAACATGCTCTGTTGTGTTTGAAACGAATGGACCACCTACACTAAACCCTATCCTAAACCTAACTGATAATTTCAACAAAAGTAAATGTGAGAGAAAAAATGCATTTGCTGAAGCAACCATGCCATTTTAGCTTGCTTTTATTGAGTGTCATGATTTATGCTTCATGGGAGTTTATCCAAGCAGCAAGTGCAATGCTGTACCAGGTGAGCTCCTGAGCAAGTTTTCTATGTTAGAAAAGCCATACTTGTGAAGGCAATTATGTAATACAAATATCACAATCTATTAGTTTCCAAATGATGTGCTAAGGTTTTGAGGTCATAACATACTATTGCGTAAGGAACAATGCAAAAATGAATCTTTATTAATCAATAATCGGTTATCAGTCCCTGTTATCATACTTTGTCAGAAAAGGATTAAAATATTTAATTTGAATTTTATTTATATATTGATGTTTTTTGCCACTATAGTGTTAATTTCAGATGGAAACTGCAGTGAATTGTATGCACAGTATAGTTACATTTTTGGAGTTTTGCAAGTTTTTTGTTTTGTTTTACTTTGTTTTTGTTTCCTAAACTTTCTGTCTGTTCATTTGACTGTGAATCCCAGATTCAAGTCTCTGACTTTTGGGCGCCATCAGATGGATGGATGAATCAATCGATAGACGCTATCACTCTTAACTGAGGTAATCATCCAGACTAAGCATGGTGGGAATAGGCAGAAGCTAATTTTTCTTCTAAAAACTACATTTTTACAGTATTAAAATAATTTAAGTCAAATTATACTATTAAATCTATTACATATATAATATAAGATGTTTTCACAAGATAACATAAAGTTAACAAATGAACAGGATAGATAATGGCTGTTTTAGCCAGGGCTAACATGGTGGGAAGATGTAGAGGAGAGGATGGATACAGTTTTGTCTGAAGCAGCATGTCTGAAATATCGTCTTAAACAATTTTTAGAACAAAGTGGTGGGATTAATATAAAAAGGTCTTGTATCTCTAGAATCCAAAGGTTGAGACAGTGGAGCATCACCATAGGCCAGTACAGACCTGGCAAAAAGCAAGATGACTGGACAGGATGTTTAGAGATTTAAGCAGAAAAAATCTGTAGATAACTCTTTCAAATGATCCAGTCCAGTTCTGGGAAATAGGATGACTATGTTTTGGGGGGGAAGTTAGAGGTAAGTGAGGATGAATGGGTCACATTCGTATGAAGACAGAAAAAGCTGCTTGTAATGCAGAATATGGTCATCTAATTTGTGACATCAGAATGCAAAATATTTCTGAATTAATCATTTGATAATGCTTTACGATGCTTCTCATAAAAAGGTTAAAATGGGAACATAAAGAATATCAGCTGCACAGTTTGCAGGAAATTAGATTTAACTGAAACATACCTCTGTATTAAGTAAAGAGCCAAGACCAGGATCTCTTTAAATCAAGGTTAATTCTTTGGAACTTGATCAAACAGCTCAAAGCTGATGTAAAATTCTCCCATACCTCAATGTCCCTGTGATGTGAAATACTGGTAGAAAGTAGACACAACAACACAAAGTGTGTGCACAGTGACCCTGTGAAGATACAGTGCATTCAGCTGTTGCTATATGTGCATAAAAACAAAACAAATCGTGTTCTAATTTTCAAGAAGCAAAAACGTTAGGAGAAGAGTAGTCAAATTCTTTTAATGACTCAACATTCCTTTTTTTCAGTTAATGATGGAGAGAATATGGTGAGCTTTATTTATTTATTTTTGCTAGGCAAGGAGACATTAAATTTAGGGTAACATAATTATCTTAATCTTATCCACTTGTTAAATCTCACGTCATGCAATCAGAATCCTATCCCAAAGTCTTATTTTGCTGCACATATTTCACATTATTATAAACCAGACTGGAAAGACCAGAATATCCGATTGTAGTGCAACAACTTTCCAATTTTTTTAAAGGGGACATCAGATGCAAACTTCACTTTTACATAGTGTTTGCATATAAATGTGTCTTAGCAGTGTAGGAACACAACCACCCTACAATGATAAAAATCCATTCACTCCTTTTTCTTAATCCCCCAAAAATTGAAACAGTCTCAATTATCAAGCGTTTTCCTGCCCACAACCGTTGACGGTCTGTCGTGTATTAGCATATTTCTGCCCTCAGCCAGTTGTATGCTGTCTGCATTTTTCTCGAGCAACTGTAGTGACAACAATGTCTCGTAAGCAATGCAGGTGTTTTGTGGTTGGATGTAAAAGTGAACACAAGGCCGGTTTCACACCGCAAGCGTGAGCAGCGCTGTTGTGACGCTATACAAACGCTTCCAGTGTGAATACTCTTACGATTCTGCAGCTCCAGTGACGATGAAGTTATGCTGACATGAAGCTGACATGAAGCTCAAGTTTGCTGTGTGAAACAGTCGTAAGAGTCTTCATTTTCTCCTGACATCAGAGCCACTGAGGACGCAGTGGATTAGTTTTGTTTTTGATGGTAACGCGCCACCGAATACACAAAAAAATAGAAGAGAGGGGCAGGGTGAGCAGAACTCATTATCATTTATAGCCTTCACCGAAAGCGGTCGCTGTGAACAGAGCTGTTTTTGACAAGAAAAAAAAGGGTGTTTTTACATTACCATTGAGGAATTTTTACCAAAGTATGTTGCAGACATTTCATGAAGACCCTAAAGAATCATATCAACTTTTGGAAAATGGGCATCCGATGTCCCCATTAATAATTGTATAGAACGGTTATAGTATCATTAATTAGTGTTTAATTTTTATGATTAGTAATATTACAGGGTTTAATTGTTTCTTGCACTCAGAGATACAGTTTGCCATAACTATTAGTTGAGCTATACCCTTAGCTTCCCAAAAAAGGGAAGTGTCAGGCTTCACTTCATGAAGGAGAAAGTAAATCTCAATCGAGCAAGTTTGACAAGTAAAAACATCTGTTTGCAAGACAGATGTGGAGAGGGGTGAGAGGAAGACAGGAGACTCAGTGATGTGCAGGAGAACAAATTAGCTGAAATGATGGGTCATTGCCACTCTATTTGGCCTTGTGCACTGTTTTTGGTCATATTACCATGATGTTCACTTAGTGGGTGACAGATGTTTGCTTTACAGTCATCAACAAGTATTACTGAGAGATTTTAGGAAGTGCTTTGTGATCAAATGTTGCAAAGAACATGGTCTTCACAACCAATAGTACTGTGAATGCAGCAGTCAGTCAGTGGCCATGTCAGGAAATATGGTCATTTGAAATGTGGGATCCATGCCAGTATGTCTGAAAAGAACATCCCATTCTTCGTCTGCAGATGGGATTCCCAGAGAGAGCTTCCACATTTTACATCTGGGGCGTTTATACCAGACAAGAGTAAACTGGTGTTAATTTGATAACTTGTTCATGATATGAAAGTTTAATAAGGCAATCTACTCATATATAATGAGAATAGGACAGATAATATTGCCCATTGTTGCTTAAAGGGATAGTACACGTCAGTTTTTTTTTTCTTGTCAAACCTGTATTACTTTTTTTTTTTCTTCTATGGAAGTAAATGGAAGTCCAGTGTTGTTCTGAACCCCAATGTCTTTTATTGTATGCACAAAACAGTTTAAACATTCTTAAAAATATCTTCTCTTGTGTTCTACGGAAGAAATAAAGTCAAACAGATGACTAAAGAACAAAAGGGTGACTAAATGGTGTAAAAACAAACAAACAAACAAACAAAAACAAATAAATAAATAATTGATTGACCTATCCTAATATATTTCTAAATTATACATTTCATTCAATTATGCTAATTTAAATGATTCGCAACAGACGTTGAAGTGGGTCTAAAGTCATTTGGCAGTTAAAATGATTGCTCATTGACCGTGTGGCCTGTGAATGAAAGTTTGCGAGAGGAATTGAGCTTTCTTTGTGGGGAAAGGAAAATGTATGAAATTGTGTTCATTGCAATTTGAAGGGTCTGTGCCACTACCTGTACGATTAGTCTCAAGAGATCTATTGAGCCAGTCAATGAAAAGTCAACTTGATGAGAAGTTCCATTGTGGAGAACAGACTCATTTCTTTCGAGACCAGCCACTAGACAGAGAAATATGCAACACAAGTCTTTGTAACAGAGGCATGTCACCCCCATACTCTCCTTCCAGCCTCTATTTTCAGTGCAGTCCTGGGAGCCAACTAAAACAAATTCTTTATCGTGTTTCTCAGTTTCCTGCTGTGCCGTTATCTTGCTACTTCTGAATTCAGCCTCAGACAGCTTTATTCCTTGCGGGGAAAACGAATAAGCACGGTTTTGTGCAGACAGATGTTAATGAAATACTCGTTTTCAATGCAGACGGATCGGTTTTCTCGAAATACAAACAAAACTAATGGGTAACAATGATGAGTATTATGACAAGCAAATAAAACTGAAGGGAAATTACACAATGTTTCTTGACTATCTCATTGGATCTTTCTTTAAGACCACATTGTTTTAAAATATCAAGCAGACTTCCAACTGTATTTCATGGAAATGTCTGCGTTCGTCTGATGACTGGCTAACTACATTATTTGAGTGGTACAGTGTGCCCTGGTTGTAAGTCTGTCAATAACTCAATTAGTGTCCTCAGCCCAAAATCATCACTGTTCCCATTCTAACTATAGATATTTATATGTTTATCTAAGAATTTTAGAATCAAGATGGTGATTTAAAAGGATAGTTCACTCAAAAATGTTTTCGTTTACTCACTCATGTCAATCCAAAGCTGTATGACTAAAATTCTTCTGAATAACACAAAATAAGCTAATTTGCATTATGTCTAAACAATGAAAGTCATACAGCTTTAAAACAACATGATGACAGATTTGACTCTCTGATGATGACTATCTTCTTACAATACACAATTTAAGAGTGCAATGAAATCATGGTTTCAACAAAGCAGCTTTAAACATGCCGGGTGACTGAAGCTTTTTACCGTCTAAACTCGTCATTACTCCAGTTACATAACCCTTTCACCCCCACCCCCCCCCAGGCTGAAGGGGGCCCATTTATTGTCTCTAAAATGAGGTGATAAAATGGTTCATCTTTGCAGCTCTGTCACCTCTGACTGTGTGAGCTTAAGTGGTCTTGGCAATCTGTTTAAAACAACACTAACAAGAGCTTAATACTAATTTACAGTCCAACTCGGTTTTATAATTCTTTGCATCTATTGTTTGTTTTATTGTTATATTTATCATCTATCATAATGCAATATAAAACCAAGAATATTCCTCTACTGTACGTAAACTTATGGAATGTCCAATGAGGCAAAAGTTCAGTAAACTCTTTTAATGTCTTTGAACTGATTCCTTGAAAAAAAAAAATAATAAAAAAGGTTTAGTACTTGGCAATTTCAACCATGCTATTTCACAATTCCTAGAAAAGTTACACGCCAATGGGACAGTAACTCGGTTTCATTTGCTCGTCAAACCTAATATTTTCTCACATTTGGCACTTGGCTAGCATTAATGTTGTATCCTGGATCAGAGGGTTAAAGCAATCCAAAAATATTACACTATCAGCTATACTGTGTCTCCCTCAATCTCTCTTAAATTCCCACATTTTGAGTTTGATCAAATGAGAGGTACTACATCAACAATCTGTTAAGATTTTGTGGGTTTTTTTAGTGTTTATCAAAGTAGATTTGTAATAAAATATGCTTTCAAATGAATCTAGCTGATGATTGTTGTCGCTATGGATCATTTCCTCTAAGTCATCCACTAACTATACAGTAGCTATAATTCAGACTCACTGCATGTTTATTATATTTATTAAAATCAGTAACTTTCTCACTTTCTAGCCTTTATTCTTCAGGTGGTACTACAGTACTTTCTTTCATAAGAATAGATTTTGGATTTCCAGGAAGCATGAACCGAACTAACTTAAAGTGTTCAGATGAGATTTCAGTTTTCCCTTATTTACCAGCTAATTCTTAATGGCCCATTCCTATCTGTTCTTGAGCATCATGCAGACTAGAATAACTTGGACAGGAGGGAGAAAAGAAAACAATTGAGTCACCAGGGATATTAGTCATGTTTCGTAGTTGCAGTGATTTGAAAAACTGCCATTTGTGCAGATTGTAAACACTTATATACACACTCTCATCCAGTCTGTTGACCTTTGGCTCAGAGACATGAGAGATCTACCGGGGTTCATGGAAAAGCAGACCCAGAGGTACTGCTGTTGAGAAGCAACAGCAAAGGCAAGATTCTCAGAAACCTGCAGGCTTTCCCAGAGACTCTAACGATCTTTGTTACTGTGCATGTGCAAGAAACAATGCAAATGAAATGCGCAAACATGTTTTTCGTTAGAGGATGTTTGACTTGCCATAAAGGTAATTAAATAGATCTTGATCGAATGATTACGGGAATATGTGACTATACATCAACACTAATTATTTTCCATAAACATCCTGGTTTGTTGTCTTAATCTGAGATGTACGAGTAAACAATAGCAATGAATACAGAGCTCAGTGCCAACACGTGCAGCATCTGCACATCTCTTTGTGTCAAGTCTCTCTTCTCAACACGGCTGATGTTACACTCTCTTGAAATCCTTACCCATGAAAACGTCTCAGGTTACGTATGTAACCCTAGTTCCTTGAGGGAACGAGACGCTGCGTCGGTCTGCGACGACTATGGGAAACCCCTTTCAGCATTGACGGGCCTCTGAACCCTCGTAGTGTTAACAGACCTCATAACTGGCGAGACCGTCACCGGCGGTGACGTAAGACCAGGAAATGCTATAAAGCACGTGCGGTGAACCAGCGTCAGCCCTCTAAGTACAAGCACGCAAGCTGCTGACAGGGACGCCAGAAAGTTAGGGCCCGCGACGCCCGCGTCGCGTCCCTCCGAACTAGGGTTACCTATCGTAACCTGAGACGTCCTACTCAGGAACTTCGAGCTGTCGTCGGATAATATCGGCTAGGTCAACGCGACGCACCTACGGCCACCAGACTTCTTGTAATTCCGCCTAATGTGGAAGCGTACACAGGTAAGGCGCGAGAACACAGGAGCAAGGAGTGGTTCGCATGTCTAGGCCATATAACCTGATGAAGGTTAGGGGCGTGGACCATCCCGCGGCGTCGCAGATGTCCTGCATGGAGACAACTGCCAGGAAGGCCTCAGAGGCCGCCAAACTTCTAGTAGTGTGAGCCCTGACCCAAGCTTCTGCTGGTCTGAATCGTACTGGAGGCCTCAGCCTCAGCACACCGCAGAGGAAACATGTAACTAGGGCGTGTCTGCCCAATGACTGACCACCGAGAGGGGCATGGTAGGCCGCAATGGCAGCCACGTAGACCTTCAGGGTGGAGTGAGTCAACCCTGAAGAAAAGCGGGCCTGCAGGAACTCCAGCACTGTACAAACCGGGCATTTAACTGGGTCTCTAGTGCTTTGGCGTGTCTCCACTACCAAGAATGAAAATGTTTACCACTTCAAGGGTGGCACTTCTCTTGGGGAGAGCTCTGGATTGGAGGATTGGTCTCACAACCTCGGTGAGGACCAGAGCTAGGGCATTGTGCCCCCTCAGGGGCACCACACCCCAAACTTTCCCCAGCTCCGGGCGGGGGTGGATCAGTCTACCTCACGTCCTGTGAGAGGAGATCTCTCCGGCCTGGATCTCCCACTGAGCGCCGTCGGTAGAATCAGGTCGAGAATCCTACTCGCCCGCAGAACGGGCTTCCCTGTGACCATGTCGCACTATTCTGAATCCAGACTCCCGGGAGCAGAGCGATTGGGGTAAAGGCGTACAGACGAAGCCTCGGCCTCGTCTGTACCATGGCATCCAGCCCCATTGGAGCTGGATGACTCAGAGAGAACCACAGGGGACAGTGCAATGTCATTTGAGTCACAAACAGGTCCACCTGAGCATGGCCAAAAACTCTCCATATCTGCTTCACAACCTTGGGGTGAAGCATCCATTCCCCAGGCCTCGGCCCCTGTCTCGACAGGATATCTGCCCCCAAATTGAGATGCCCAGGAATGTAAACTGCTCTCAGCGAGAGAAGTTCGCCCTGGGACCACACAATGATCTGATCCTACTCTAGTCTGTATCTAATGATGTGCCCCCTGGTTGTTTGAATGTAGAAGACCACCGCTGTGGTGTCGGTGCGCACCAACACATGGTGACCTCACAGGTCTGGGAGGAAGTATCTCAGTGAATGCAGCACGGCCAGCATCTCCAGCCGTTTATGAGCCACGGAGATGCGACCACTCCACAGACCGTGGCAGGGTGCCCTTCATGACCATCACAACCTGTTAGGGGACGTGTCGGTCGGCCTAGCGTACGCGGCGACAAGGAGGCTCCCAGCCCCGTGGGCCCCTGAGCAAAGACCACTCGTTTTCCTCCACATGTCCAAGGCACGTAGGCCTCGCCGTGTGACCTTGATCATGTGAAGCGGGTTTCCCCTCGGGGAGACCCCTTGGCTTTGAGTCACCACTGTGTGGGTCTCATGTACAGCAGGCCAAGATTTATCACGTTGGACGCAGCTGTCATCAGTCCAAGCAGTCTGGAACTGCTTGACAGGGAGTGACCGGCCTTCTCTGATTCTCGCGACTGCGGTGAGGACCGACTCGATCCGAGCAGGGGACATACGTGCCTGCATCGTGGTCAAATCCCACACCACACCTAGATAAGTGGTCCTCTGTAATGGAGAAAGCACACTCTTCTTGGCGTGTAGTCTCACCCCAGCTCTCTCATGTGGGCGAGAACAACATCCATCTCGGATGTCGAACCACCAGCTGCTCTGACTGAGCTAAAATCAACCAAACGTCGATATAAGTCAGTATGCGGATGCCCTAGAGTCGCAACGGAGCCAGGGCTACATCCACACACTTCGAGAAAGTGCGGGGTGAGAGTGCAAGGCCTAAAGGAAGAACACGATATTGGTACGCTTTGCCCCCGTAAGCAAACCTCAGGAACTCCCTGTGAGTGGGAAAGTTGGATACATGGAAGTATGTGTCCTTTAGATCGATCGTGACAAACCCGTTCTCGGACCTGATCTGAGACATGACTTGCTTGATAGTAAGCCTGCCTGAACTTCAGTCTCATGACTGAGCGGTTCAAGTGACGTAGATCTAAAATTGGATGCAACCCTCCATCCTTCTTTGGAACAATGAAGTACCGTCTGTAGAACCCGGACCCCCTGTCGTGAGTAGGGACCACTTCGATGGCCTCCTTCCTCAAAAGAGTACTCCTTACTTGTTGTCCATGACCATAGCCTGCTCGGGGCCCACCAGCGTGGTGTAATCCTGTTGAAATGAGGCTGGGGAGAACCAAACTGGATTCTGTAGCCTCTCTCTGCAGTGTGCAGGACCCACTGAGACACGTTTGGCAGTAGTTTCCATGCTGCCAAAACGTCTACTAAGGGAATCAGTCTCTCGGACTGATCTCTGCTGAATACGAGCAGCCAGCTCGTGCCCTGTAACGGCGTAACCGGCCGGGACAACCGAACCCCTGCCTAGAGACCTCCACGGAGGTGTCGAGCCTCTTACTTCCCGCTTACGTGGCCGGGCCCGTGACTGGATGGCGGCTCGTCGGGAGCCGCTGGTGCCTGTAACTCCGGCAGGGTTAGCGTGGCCGATGCTCCTAGGGCACTGACTTATTCGCGAGCCGACCCGTGTCTCATGCGGTGTAACCCGTCTGCACCGCCAAGGGACTGCCCTCATACTCCGTGGCAGTGGCGTCAGGAACCTTTCTTCGGAACATGAAGTACCGTCTGTGAACCGGACTGTGCCTTGCATGAGGAGGGAGCCCTCGTGATGACCTCCTTTCCTCAAAGAGTACACTTTCTTGTTCCATGCCAAGCCTCTCAGGCCCACGTGGTCCGTCCCCTCTCTACAGTGTGCATGACCCACTTAGAACACATTTGGTCAGTAGTTTTCTACGCTGCCCAAAAGCTACTATAGAGAAATCAGCTCTCGAGACTGATCTCTGGTGTAATGTGAGCAGCCAGCTCGGTGCCCTGTAACAGAGAACCGGCAGGGAACGACCGAACCTGCTGCTCTAGAGACCTCCTCATAGGTGGCGAGCCTCTTAGCGCCGCTACGTTGCCGGGCGGTTACTGAGAGTGGCGCTCGCGGGAGACCACTGCACCCTGTAGCTCCGGCAGGATAAGCAGTTTGATCTCCTGAGGGCACTGAGGTGAGACAGACACCGTGTAATGCGGTGTAACCCGCGGCACCCCAGAGGGGACTGCCCTCATAAGTCCTGGGCCAGTGGCGTCAGGACTTTTTGGCCAAGGACCTCTTAGTCTTAAGTACTGTCCGCAGATCCGGCTTAGACTTCGAGGTCCCCGACCTAGAGTGTCGCCTCGACCCACTGTCTCGACACTGGGGAGTAGGTGAGGCCACGCTCTGTTTTTCTGTTTTGTTGCATTGCTGACCGCCTCAACCTCCTCAGAGGAAGAGAGGTAAACGCGTGCTCTCACTCGAGAAAATTTATTCATTTTTTTTTTTGAAGTGCCTCTGTGTATCTAACTTCTTATAGTCAGAAAATACTTCATTTTATTCCTCAGAATTAAATGCAGTCAAAAAACCAGAGGAGTAAATACGGTCTGGTGAGTAAGATTCACATCAAAAACCAAATTATGTAATATACGCGTTGCCTCGGCAGCAAGCGAGCCACTCAGTCACACCAACAACATCAATCTCCTCAGAAAAAGATGGCCGCATCAGCAAGCCTCTCACTCAGAGGGTAGACCGAATTACCGTGGAACGAGCTAGGGGGTGAACGTCGCGTGGTCGCCTCGACGAACGTTATCTCTCTGGCCATAGACCTCCAGCTCAAGTGAGCCTTCCTTTTCTTCCTGATCTCCACACTGAGATCGATAAGGAATGGGAGAGGCCGTTTTCCTCACGCATATACTGTATCGGTCTCAGCATACGAGTTATGCGAACATCAAGTCGATGCGCGAAAGCGGCTATGATGATGATGCCCCCGGTGGAAGAGACGCTTGCCAGCTATCTCTCTCTGGGGGAGACGTCATCTCTCAAAACTCCCTCATTGCCATCCGTGCCCCTTCAAGCCACGTCTCGCACGAACGGCAAGGCATACGCAGCTGCAGGTCAGGCTGTGGCTTCGTTGCATACGATGGCGTTGCTTCAGGCATACCAGGCTGACCTGCTGAAGGACTTGGATGAGGGGCAGGGCCTTTCCCCTGGTGAAACGGCTGAGCTGCGGCGCACCACAGACTTGGCCCTCCGGGCTACTAAGCAGGCAGCCTCTGCCATGGGCAGAGCGATGGCTGCTATGTTGGTGACGGAGCGGCAGTTGTTGGTGAACTTAGCGGACATCGGGAAGAAAGAAAGGGGCTTTCTTCTCGATGCCCTGGTTTCGCCCTCTGAACTTTTTGGTACATCCATTGAGATGGTTGTCGAAAAGTTCAGGGAGGCGAAGTCGCGCTCAGCATTGTTCAAATCCTTCATACCACGAAGGCCCAGGCCTGAGCCCGAACAAACCAGGGGTCCTAGCCCGTCTTGGTTTGAGGATCAGAGACGGGCACAGAGGGCTAGTAGGCAGATCATAGTAACCGCCTGACTGATGGTCCGGTCAAAAAAATCCCCGGACAGAGCCCCGGCAACAAGGCTTGTGGTGGGTGAGTATGATCCATATATCATGAGACCATGTATACTAATGAGAGACTGAGGTGGTCATGTGTAAAGAATGTATAAAGTTACCTGCAGCAGATGATCCAGTCAGAAGATCCTCGGAGCAGAGCTCCAGCAAAGAGGTCATGGGGGTGAGTACGATCCAAACATCATGATATCTGTATATCGAGGACAGACCGAGATGGCTGTGTGTGTGTAACCATCCATAAGTTCCTTGCAGTGTTTCCCGGGACCTATACGGTTTTGTCCCTTGCTAGACGCCCTCGATGAGGTGCCGTTGCTGGGCTCAGAAGCCAGGTGCTCTACTTGCAGTAGGCATGGCACTCGTCGACGTATGTCCAGACGGTAAGAAAAGCCGGGCTTCGGCTTCATAACTCCTGGATCATGCGGCCGAACACGGACTTTTGCGGGAGCCTTCGTGAACATCACGCCCCCGGTGCTACACTGCAAGGCACCCGGACTGGGCTACAGTGACTGGTCGCCCCGAGGGGCTTCCTGGCCACCAGCGTACTCCTTCTTGCTGAGGCAACGAACGGGAGGTACAATTACCTGGGCTCTCACCATGATCCTCCTGTGTAAGGCTGTCTTAGGCAGGGCTCCCATCACCACTGAGATGTGCGAGCTGGCCTCTTCCGGCGGGCCGATATGGTCGGGTCTCCTTGAACTTAAATTCCAGATAATATGATGTGTCCACGTGAAGCAGGCTTTGCGCTTTTCTCCAAATGCCACGTGAGTGGGGGATGTGCACGTGAAGCTGTGTGCATTTTCTCTAAAATCCACATAGCTGGTAGATGGGCACGTGTTGCTTGCCCATTTTCTAAAATTCCACTTAGGTGGTAAATGGGCACGGGATTCTTTGCCCATTTCTCTAAAATCCTGTGAGGGTAAGGGTTACGCGTGCTGTCTTCGTTACCTTTGTTTCAAAGTGGATTAACACCCCGGTACCCTGGGTTCCACTTAAATAGTGTGTCTTGGTCGACACACCTTGGAGACATCACTCCCCTCACCTCTGAGGAGTGTGCTGGAGCTGCTGTTCCCGACCGGCAATTACGTCCGGGTGACAATAGAAACCTAAGGAAGTCCAAAGAGTGCTCTTTGCGCACCTTCTAAAAATCCATGTGAGTGGTAAGTGTGCACGTTATCCTTTGCCGCTTTTCTTAAATCCACGTAAGTGGTGGGTGGGCACGTTAGGCTTTGCCACCCGTCTAAAATTCCTCCTAGGTGGTAGGTGTGCACGTTATGCTTTTGCCACTTCTCTAAAATCCCACGAATGTGGTAGGTGCGCACGTTCTTCTTTGTCCACCTCTCTAAAATCCTGTATGGTCAGTGTTACGCGTTTCTGACTTCGTTCCCTGTTTCGGAGAGGGTTAGGCCCCGATTTCCTGGGCTCCTCTCAACCAGTGTGTCTCGATCGACGCACTCAGGAGGCACTGCCCCCCTCGATATCAAGGGGTACTAAGAGGGTGTCGTCTGGCGAGCAGGATCCTCTCCGAGGAGTTGAATCCCTCGCTCCATGGGCTGTCCTCGTGGTAATGTTGAGCACTGCTCCCTTTCAGGAAAGGGTCACCTGGAATGGGAACAGTATTCCTCCACTGAGGAAAAACGGAGGTGCCTCTTTCATGAGAGGCTTGAGCTCACTGTCTTCCAGAAAACCCTCGAACCCTGCATCAGTAGGTTGGCCGTCCTCCGCCTCCCTTATGCGCTGGCGATGTGGCTAGCCTGCAGTATGCTACCCCTCTGATTTTTAATCATGCTGCTGGTTGGGGGCACCCCCTCTCGGTGAGAGGTGGGTTGGGCTCCCCCAGCTAGAATGAGCTACTGCCAGCCGGGGAAAACCCGGCATTAGTAAGGGTCGAGCCCCCTGGGCGTCTGAGGACCAGGCGTGTGTTCCCATGCCGAAATTGTTACTAGCTGGTTCCACTAGTTGGAACGTGCTTGCAGTCAGTCCCTTCTCGGTGAGACTGGGCGTGTTTCTCCCCCAGCTGATACCTGCTAGCTGTTCCACCAATGGAACGTGCTGTAGGTCGAGCTCCCGTTGAATGGATGTCTGCTCCCTCAGCTACAGGTTCGCGGCTAGCCACGCCAGCGTGATAGCCGTAGGTGAGACTGATGACTACTCAGAGTTCCATCTATAGGCTGCCCTCCAGAAGTGCCACGAGAACCCCGTGGAACGGTTGTATCCATCTACATATGGACATTCTAAAATCCACATGGTGGTAAGTGAGCACGGTATCTTTGCCCACTTTTCTAAAATTCCACGAAAGTGGTAAGTGCGCACGTTCTACTTTGCCCACTTCTCTAAAATCCTATATGGTAAGAGTTACGCGCACAGCTTCGTTCTCTTTTTCTGAGTGGTCTAAAACCCCGGTTCTGCCTGGGACCCACTCCTCATGGTATCCTCGGATACCTGCTCTGACAGGGTGTTTTCCGCTAGAGGCCAAAGTGAGGTAGCCCTGAGTGACAGGCTAAGACTAGTAATTGATCCAATAAGTAGGTTCTTGGTCGTATTCCCGTGGAGGAATCCTTCTTGATTCTAGGCCCTGGCGCCACCTCCGAGGAGGCTTTTTTTGGCACAGCTGGTATGGTGGCCCCTGCCGTCCCGCAGTTCTGGGCACCGAGCCAGCCGCCCTCATTACACCAGAGGTTAATCTCGAGAGACTGATACCCGTGGTAGACTATTGGTAGCCTGGGTTCTACTACCAATCTTGTCCCAGTGGGACCTGCACACTGTGAGGCTCTAGTAATGTCCCTTGGCAGCCTAGGCGTCTGGCCGCAGGGAGTAATGTCACTGACAGCCGTCTAAGTTCCAGGACAGTGGCAAGCTCCCATAGCGGTAATGGTGTAGTTGGTACGTAGTGGCTCGCCATGGTTCTGGCTTGCACTCCCCTCAGCATGGTGGTGTGGGTATACCGTTCCCCATAGCGACCCCTAGAGGACGCAGTTCGAAGTTCCACGAAAGGGAACGTCTCGGGTTACTTATGTAACCATGGTTCCCTGAGGGGAACGAGACACCGCATCCTCTAGCTTTTGTGCCATGCTGCGAACACAAGCTTCAGACGAAGAAGTGAACGATGTGTGCTCCCAGCGCCTATTTATACTATAGCCGCACCGGTAGTGACGTCATGGCTGTCGCCGGCCAAACAAGTTGGTGTTTTTTTCAATGTATGCTTCAGACACGGGTCACTACGAGGCGTTCCCCATAGCGACCCCTGGAGGACGTAGTGTCTTGTTCCCCTCAGGGAACAATGGTTACATAAGTAACCCGAGACGTTTCTTGAGCATCAAAGCATCATATTAGAATGATTTCTGAAGGATCATGTGACATGTGTAAGTGCGTGGAGTTACACATCGTGTCGAAAATTTCAGTCTTACCATCACAAGAAAAGAATCTACATTGTAAACCGCAACATAGTTAACAATAGCAAGGTAATTGTATTCTCATAGAAAAGGGTTTTATTTTAAACTCTAATAATATTTCATAATATTACTAATTTTACTGTATTTTTGATCGCTTTGTGAGCACAAGAGTTGTCTTTCAAAAATATTACAAATATTTTTCACCAAGTTGTAAGTTTTTCATCACTATCTGTTGCAGGCATTGTATTCCTTAACACAAATAAAATCTTAAAGCTGCTCTAATACACTAACAGAACTTTTCACAACAAAAATCACTCAAGCAATCCATTATCCACACTGTAAATAAATAAATCAAAGTTGTAAATAACACAAGATAATTGGATTACATTTTACAAGAAATTTCAGCTTTTCTATTTCAAAATTTCATGTTTAATTCTGTGTAACTTGTTCACCTGTAATTGTTTTTTATTTACTAACAATTTCTGAGTGAAAAGTGTTCAAAAGTAAATCACACCTTATTTTTTCCAGATGATAATGTCTAAATCATAAACAATACATTTGTAAGATAAGATTCGGAACATAACTACACAGCTGGCTTGATGAGGTGACACTGGTAAAGGAAGGACATGAAAAGTGACAATGATTGAAAGTACATTAGTGTAACAATGCTCTATGGTCATGCATTCTCATGGTGTCTGATTAAAACATAATTTTTTAGTCCTGTGATACTGTGGCACATATGCATGAAGGAAGCATTTCATCGCCTGCATCAGGGGTGTCAAACTCAATTCCTGGAGGGCCAGATCCCTGCAGAGTTTAAATTCAACCCTAATAAAACACACCTGGTCCAACTAATCAAGTCCTTCAGGCTTATATGAAAATGATGTGGTATGTGCGTTGGAGCAGGTTTGGAACAAAACTCCGGCTCCGGCCCTCCAGGAATTGAGTTTGACACCCCTGGCCTACAGAGTGTTGTTTCCAGAGTGTTGCATATGACATGTCTTGTTGTCTGGGAGGAACTTGCTTTTACTTTCTGTTTCTTGAACAACTGATGGCGCCTTGCCACAGCCATGTAAACAGAGCTTCACAATTTCAAATCTTCGTAATATAAAAGTCCTCTAGAGTTGGGCCCAGCCCATTTGGGTCATATCAAGAGCTGGCCCAAGGCCTGAGGGGTGGGATAAAACCCCAGCGATCATTGCTTCATCCCTTCCTCATTTTGGATACGAAGAAGAGGAAGAAAAAGATCCCCAAATTAAAGAAAAACACAGTTGAATGTCACCATGTCACAGAACATCCATGCACATGAAGGAATTAATATGTAGAGCATCCATTACTCTGGCCAATAAGGAAAGCCTAACGAGGACATCATTTCCCCCAGGGGGATGCTGATAGCAGCTTGTTTGCAGGTGAGCTGAACATTTGAATCAGAGATAAGAGAGTAGGACACGCAGGCTGAACATTTGAATCAGAGATAAGAGAGCAGGACACGCAGTTTGGAACAGCTGTTAGGAGGAGAGTCCAGCTGTGGTTGAAGGGCATGACTGCATGAGGATCCCTGGGATCTGTCAGAATAAATAAACAGGAGGTTCCTTCATTTTCTTTGACATCATCCTTGGACAAGCTGATACTTAACCCTCTCACCTCAATGCACGAGCATAGCATCATAGAGGGAATCATGGGAGATACAACTCACTCCATATTATGCTCTCCTTGTGGTTATATACACTCTGCACTAATGAACTTTATCCATTTATGGTACACATTATGTTCTAACAGTGACACTGATAATAAAAATAAAAATATTTTTTTGCAAACAAACGAACGAACGAACGAACGAAAGAAAGAAAAAGGAAATATTTTAATATATTTAAAAAAACACATAAAAAAGATTAAATCAATATTTCTTTAATTAATTGATTATACTTGGAAGTCCTATACAAACTAAAACTGAGTGAATCATTATCATTGGCTTTATTGTGTGTGTCCTAAACTAGGAAAAATGTAATCTACCTCTCTTACCTGTTGTCCTTTAGTAACGTTCTTGTCCTGCTCTTGACAAAAAAAAAAAAAAAAAGTTGTATAAACAACAAAGAACACATTGAATTAAACATGAAATTCTTAAGTAGACCGACTGTAATAGTAATGATTCTTGTAAACTTGCTCCGTATACACTCTTTACAGTATAAATCATTACTTGATGCGCCTAGTCATCCTAAATTGTAATTTTATCGCTGTAGGTAAGATAGCCACTTCACAAATTAAATGCGTAAATGACTCAAACATTATTTGTAAGTGTCTGGACTTCTCACAAATCACGTGATGACATCATTGCATTATTGACGCAACACACCCGGCAATTGTTACCACATTGTTGTCTACAGTGCTGTTTATACATGGCTGTCTTTACCATCATTTCTAAATTTTTCTATAATTACTAAGCTTAGATAATTTAATCAAAATGATCAAGCTCAACATTCTACTTGCGATTTCCTCAAGAAGCGCCAACTCAAAACAACTGAAATTGTTTTACACGGCAATTTGGAGAGGCACTTAAAAGGGTTCCCAGGTCATGTGGCCTTACACTGCTATTATTGATTAATAGTTCTTTAAATAATACCATATGTTGCAAAGTCATGGCCTAATGGTTAGAGAGTCGGAATCGTAACCCAAAGGTTGCGGGTTTGAGTCTCGTACCGGCAGGGATTGTAGGTGTGGGGAGTGAATGTACAGCGCTCTCTTCCACCTTCAATACCACGACTGAGGTGCCCTTGAGCAAGGCCCCGAACCCCCACCTGCTCCCCGGGCGCAGCAGCAAAAAAAAAAAAAGGCTGCCCACTGCTCCGTGTGTGTGTTCACTGCGGTGTGTGTGCACTTTGTGTGTAGTCATGGGTTATAAATGCTGAGCACTACTTCCGACAGTTGCATTCCTGCCACATACTTGGCCACATGTCATGTCATAACTTTTTCTGAAAAAATAAAATTTGCCATATGGCTACCACCATACCATACAGGATTATGCGAAGCAGATGATGGAAGGAGACAGTTGTAGGAGGGAGACCAAAGTTTAACAGGAGCTCAAAGCTGCCAGGGTCATATTTGGCCCATGCTCACAATGTATTGTGGTTGAAATACGTAAAATATACTCCTGCTGGAATACACCATGGGATGTTAATGATAAATTTAATCAAGTTTATGTTTTCGAATTGTGGTGTGGTCATGAGTGCATATGCTGTCATTGTTTATTTATTGCTTATAGGACCAAATGAGTCATTGCACTAATGCCAATATACAGATATACTCCATATATTTCCATGGAGAATTATGGAAATGGAGTGCATAGTCTGAATATTTTACAGGATATAGAAAACCTAACCAATAAATCTATAAAACGCTACAAGTACAGTTACTCTACCAAAACTAAAGATTGTTGCAAATGGTCTAACAAAAAGTGAAGCTTCATTTCCACTGACTGCTTTATTTTTCACTTGCACGCCAGCGGTTCAGCTGCTATGCCAAGCTGATTACATTTATAATGGTCACCTCTGAGTTCCGCAGTCCAGCTGACTGCTAATGGAGAAGCAAACTGGGCAATGGGAAGTTCAATTTCTCATGGACAGAATATTCCAGAAGGACACCAGATCTGCTCCAACAAATGCAACTCTGAAAACTGGAAAGAGAGCGTTGTATGAAATTATCAAAATAATTATTCAAAGATAATTTGCATTGACTGAAAAAACTAGGAAACATCCCAAGGCTATTAAACTAAAAATCAGCTATTTGGAAACAACACAGGACAATCAAACTGAATAATACACAATATTTTACAGCAGACATAAAAAAGATAACAACTATAAATCCAAATACAACTCAGAACAAAGAGGCATTAGCAAAAAGCAATTATAACCTGATTCTTTGCAAACTTGCAGAGTTCTGTGGTGTGAACTTTTCAAAACAGCTGTAGGGCTTCAACGCACAACCAATCGTTTAACATTTAGACACAGTGACATTGAATATGTTGTTTGAGCCCTGACCTGGTGCAACTAGTCTGGATCTCGGTGTAAGTAGGTGTCATGAGACTGTGAGTTATGGATCTCCTATCTTTGTGAAGCCTTTGCTGACAGGTAATATCTTCAGTCTTCAGGATACAGGGTCATCAGGGCATCACAGGGACGCAGGGAATCATCAGCTGCTTAATTGAACATGAGAGGAGGAGTGTGTTATCAGTAATCAGTATTGCAGACAAGACAGCTCTCTTTATATAGCAATGGCAGTATTTTAAGTGTTGAAGTGTTGTATATAGTTTCTCTTTGTTCCCTTTCAGTCGGTCACTCTCGACGTCACGTCATAGGACCGATCGAATGGGATCAACTTTGAAAAATCGCTTATCCGGAGAGGGACTCTTCATAACCCGAGTCGTTACTGGTGCGACCCATGTCCTCCATATGGCTATCAATTGTTGTGCGATATTACATTCAGCATGCTGCTGCGGATGGTCCACCTAGTGCGTGAGTATAGTAGGGCAGTACGATCCTGCGAATTCCACTGCCTTTTTCTTTGCAGCGTCTTTCGTCTGCCCGTGAGCGTCACATCAGTCTGCTCTTAGTCCATGACTCATACTCCCTGGAGAGTGGAAGAAGACTGAACGAGTTCAGCGCGCTCTTGGAGGGCTCTCCGTGTTGGCGGACGGCACTTAAGCGGTGGTGGTTTCCCGTGTCGAGTGGGTTGCACACATCAGGCTGCACTACCCCCTGTTTGTTTTGCAGATGATCATCTCCCCTGTGCACCTCAACACGCTAAAAGAGCTTTTTCCCCTAAAAAAACATTTTCGGGTGCGTCTTTCTAAAGACGACGTAGCGTCTTTGTAAAGGACTATGTGGGTCTTGCCTATAGACAATGTAATCACCCCGGCGTTTTGGATGCGGGCTCCGTAACTGGCGCTGGGGGATGGTCACGTGCGCTTGCCGTTATTCTCGGGCCGTGGTCATGTGACACAGCAGCTATAGGTGAGCTTTGTGTCGTGCCATGTGCGACTCATGCTCCCATTGCGGGGCTATGACCATCTCGGAGTTGCAGACCACACTCCGTTACCTGCAAAAAGGGACGGAAGTGTCTCCCCGGCCCAATAGACTATGATCATACCTTGGGGTGGTGTTCTGAAGTTCGCCATGTCCACTAGGTGGCAGCCGGGGGCGTCCTTTTAGGCTGGGTTACGGGGTGGTGGCGGACTGGCCTTCCTATTACGGTCAAACGTCGAGGACCCATTCGCCATGACCCGTAGTGAGGGTAATGCCCCAAGTCCCCTGTATGACACGTACTCTGCACGAAAATACCACGTGTCAAGCTGCTCATACATGCACTCAGGGGGGCTGGACCTTCCCGGGGGTATGCCACCTGTTTCTTCGAGGCGCCCCCAACGATCGATGTCTGTTGCAGCATCGATGGGTGAGCCAGACTCTGGAGAGGAAAGTCGGCTGCAGCTGCTCTCCGCCAGGGGACCAAGTGTAGCAATCGCCACTGACATGCCGGATCTCGATACAGTAATGGCTATTTCCTTTCGAGGACACCACGATAAGAGGTATTGTCTCACGGTGAGTGACATCCATTCCACCCTGTCGTTCCCGAGCCCGTCAGGTTTATGCCGCGATTGGGACTACATTCGTGTGGCTGTGTTGGGTCCGCGTAAGCTAATTGGGAGATATTATTATCACATCCAGCAGAGCTCCTAATCTCCCGCCTCGGTAGGCATCCTATTATTCTTCCTCCGCAGGTGCTTTGAGGATTGCGTGCGCGACCATTACGTTGTTGACGGCACCTTTATATTTACTGCCATGGAATACTTGATTCGCGGATCCCTCTTCGCGCCACCAACCCCTCGATGGTTTGTGTGCGGCTTTAGGGTTACAACGGTCCCCCCGGTGGAGCGGTCGGTTTGCGATGCAGTTGTGTCCTAATACCGCCTCCACCTGGCAGGGAGAACCGTGCCCCACCTTCCGGGTCTATAGGAACTCGACTGGCCAGCGATGCTTATACAACCTGTGGAGAAGCTGCCTCCGCCTTACAGGCTACGGCGTGATTGCAAGTGCACCAGGCCAAGGCACTGAGGGACTTGCACGAGGGTGGTCACGACACGGAATTTCGCAGAGAACTCCGCACCGCGGCGCGCCTCGAGGTACATCCTGCCCCGGCGTGCAGCTGCAGCTGTCACTGCCTGATTGCACACGTAAAGTCGCCGAGGGCGGCCCCCCCGCCACCGCCAAAACAAGAGCAGAGTTCCTGCGGCCTCCAGCAAAGCTGTGCCTTGGAGCCGGTCGCAGGGCAGCCGCCCGCCCGTCCAGGCCCCCGCCAAACCTGGTGGCACGCAAGAGAGCAAGAGGCCCAGAGACGGGCTACCCAGAGGTGGAGGGACGTGCTCTTAAGGAGATGGTAAGCACACCACTCCCTAACCCGGAGGAGGGCCGGGCGGAGAATCTATTCATATTTTTCCGCCATTGACCTCTCGGTCGGTGGTACCCAAATTCTCGACAAAGAGCCATTCCTCTATTTCTGGGTCCCCAGAGGGGACGGGGGTTTGTGGACGATCTAGTGCGTATCACACTCTCCCTCCTCTCTCGCCAGTGAGCAGCATTGGGCGGATCGGGAGGACGAACCAACTGACTACCCACGCACCCTCTGCTCGAATGTAGGTCAGTGTTACACACACCAGACCTGGCTTCGAGACGCCCGGGCCGGGTCCCTGCGTTGTTCCGCGCTGCCCCACTGCGGGTACGCATGTAGTTCCATTGATGCCACTTGCGCAGTGTCTGGGAGCCTTGCTTGAGCTACCCAGCCAGTCTCGATGGCTCCTTCGAACCGTCAGGCTCGGCTATTCGATTCAGTCGCCCGGTGTCCACCCCAAGTTCCGTGGCATCCCGCTTCACACAGTGCAGGCGGCCGATGGTCCGTCTTGGACTCAATTCCACCCTGAGACGTGTCTCCAGCTTTGTCTCAATGTGGGGAGTTAATTCCGAGCGCCGCTCAGGTAGACTTGTTTGCCTCTCCAGAAACCTCTCACTTCCAGTTGTTCTACTCCCTGACCGAGGTAACACTCGTCACGGACGCACTGGCACACAGCTGGTTGCGGGGCCTTCGCAAGTATGCATTTTCCCCAATGAGCCTTCTGGCACAGTTGCCGTGCAAGGTCAGGGAGGACGAGCCTCTTTTCCTGGCCTGTGTCTACACCGGGAACTAATTCTCCTCGCGACGCCCCTCCGTTGCCTATTCCTGAGGAAGGATTTTACGGGACTCAAGACGGGGCACCTTTGCACCCGCGTCCAGTAACCATCTGATATACTTATCTACATTGGCCAGTCCCTGGGACGCGGAGGTTAGGGTTAAATCCTCCACGGCCCCCTCTCTATTCCCTCTTGGGACCTAACTCTGGTGCTCACGGCACTACAGCAAGGCCCATTTGAGCCTTTGTTGCAGGTGGTTGAGCTGAAGTTCCTTTCAATGAAGACTTTGCTCCTGCTAGCATTGGCCTCCATCAAGAGGGTAGGGGACCTGCATGCATTTTCGGTCAACGATTCGTGCCTAGAGTTCGGGCCGGCTGATTCCCAGGTAACCCTGAGGCGAAAAGCTGAATATGCGCTGCATCTGCTGCCTACTTATACTCACGCTGTGATCAGCAGCAGCTGGATGCAATAATCGCATGCCAATGTGCATTGGCTCGTTTAGTTATACTCGAAGTGGATTGGTCTCTCTAAGTGAGATCACAATTCGTCGGTCACGACGTGATGTCTCCGTTCCCTCCTTCAGGGAACGAGGGTTACATACGTAACCGAGTCGTTTGTTTGTGTTATAGCACTTAAGGCCTCTAATGGCCAGCACCTGCAGTAGAGCATATGTAGACATAAGTAAGGCTGTTAATCCACTTTTTGTTTCTCCATTTTTGATACCATGATAATAGGCCTGGGCCTATGTACACAGATGTGACCCTGTCAATGATCTCTTTTTAGTATAGTAATTTCACATGTGCCTGAATAAGGATTTATGTTTTGACCTTATAGACAGACATCCAATTTATTTATTTATGTATTATTTATTTATTTATTTAGTTTTTTAATGGATTTATGTTTTGACCTTATAGACAAACATCCAAATTTATTTATTTAGTTAGTTTTTTAATGGTGGAACTGTTTTATTAACTGTAGCTTTTGGAAACTTTGGCACAACATGAAAAGAGAACATCCAAAATACACATTTAAGTGTAATTTCATTACATTGTTTCCCATCTATTTGCATATGTAGATTTAAGTTACAATACTATTAAAGCAACCGTATGTAGCTTTGTGTATTTTTGTGACTTTGAAGCCCCCTACAGTAAAAACAGAGCAATTTCCTTTTTGTAAACATATCACTGTCTTAATTGGAAAGCTGTACACGTGCATTTGTTGCTGCCGTAAAGCAATCCATCCCCCACTCACCAAACCTATACTTGGGGCGAACAGAAGCCCTCTTTGCCTTATTAGAAGTCAGTGCACCAACAGAATGATTTTCAAACTGATATTTTAAAGTAAAAAAAAAATACAGTTGCTCTAAAGGCTGTTTATTCATTTATTTATTTGTTTATTTATTGTCATGCAGTGAACTAGAGATCTCCACTTAGGCCTATAATTTGCCTGATTTATATAATATTTGATTCCTAAAACAAGGTGAAAATGAATATATCCAATGTTCAGATATCCGTTCTGAAAATGTATGCAAATTGTTTCATATTTAATTACATAATGCCTCATTATTCATAACATTTCAGAATTTGTAATATAAACCAATTGTGTTATTGTACTTTAATTAATCAACTGGGGAAGACTGGTGATTATCTATTAGCTGTTTACTTGTAGTGCCTTGCCTTAAATCGAAAGTAGTCTATTCATAATATGAAGCTTTATTTGAATATATGAAGACTATTAGTTAAATATGCTATAAAACTGTGCTCATTCAGGGACCTGCAATTACTGCATGGACATTATTGCCTAGAAATTTGAATTTGTCTGTGAAATGATACAGTATTTCACTGCATTCCCTATTATTTTATGGCTCTGGCTCACCATGATCTAGATCAGTAGAAAATCCCAAACAAAAACAGAAAAGGAGCAAATTACAATTTTGCAGGTCAGAGTTACATGATCAGAACCATTTGTCGTTTTGTTCTTTGACCTAATTGTGTCAACTTGATACACAGAGAGGCTGTCCAGTTAAAAAAAAAAAACCTGGGAGGAGACAAACTGAACATTAACTGCAACTCCTGCCATGTCTTCATCCATTTAATCTCTCTGATACACACTGTAGAACTGTTTGCATTATTAGTGCCACATGTTTGGCTCATGTTTGGAACTGGGATTTTAGAAGGACTAAATGAATAAATTATCAGAAAAACTGGTTATTTTATACATTCTACTTTCAGGCACTGAGAATTACAGTGTAAATGACTGCCGTCTAGACAAACCTTATTGCATCTACTGGTGTTTGCCATTTTATTACAAGGTTCTGCCATTTGCTCGCTGGTGTTTCTTTGGGATCTCAGCCAACTGGCTTGTGGATACACCTGCGATTTACTTGGATGGCACCATTAAGTTGTCACTGGTGGTCTTACAGCAGCCTATAAAATGCCAAAGCGCCAGAGATGGAAGCAACACGTGCAGTTCCCCAGTGCAGCGGCCTGCCAGAAGGAGTTAAGAAGCCAGTTTGCCTCTGGGTACCATAGTGTGACGTAATGCATTTGCAAAATCTATGCCTGTTTGAGTTCTGGCAGTTAAAGCCAGTGAACAGGCGAGAGTGAGTGTGTTATGTGACCTCTGTAGCCAAATGGCATGAGGGTGTGTGAGGATTTTTTACCCACCAGGCAGTTGAGGCCAAAAGGCATGAAGGTTTCCTGCTTGTTTGAAAAGGTTGGGGTGAGAGGCAACAATTTGTTTGTAGGCTAAAGCAAAATGATCACCCACAAAGTTCTTGAAATCGACTCCCGCAAAGATTAGATTTGACCGTGAATGGTGTAAATTCAACCTTTAAAACGGTCCTTTTGTTAATATCGTTGCATTTTGTCAGTTCAAATAAGTAGTTGTAACATACTGTAAATCTGAAGCCAAGAGTGAAAGAGTTGTGATGCAAGCATGTGGCAGGCTAAAAGCTTATTTTATTCCAGTTGGCAGCAATGTTAGAAGTCTTAATATGTCATATATTATTAAATCCTGTTTAACTGTTTCACGGTCTTTAATTTTCAATATGGAGTCTCTGTATTGCTAGCTGGGGCAGTTTTCTTCAGTTTTTCTTATAATGTTGAGATTTAGCATTAAAGGTGTGGTTCTTATTTTTATGCAGTTTTATGACTTTATGAGGTTCCCACAGCATACTGGCTTTGTTACAAACTTAGTGAGCTGCCTTGCTGCATACAGCCTACATCTACCTTCTAAAGCCGGGACCATGCTTTGTTTTTCTGTCTCTCACTATGTCTCATGGACAGATGAACTTTCTAGTCTTTCTGAGTCTATTCCATTGACTATGGACCAGTGTTGGGGAAAGTTACTTTTAAAAGTAATGCAGTACAATATTGCATTAATCCGTAAAAAAAGTAACTAATTACGCTACTTAGTTACTTTTTATGGAAAGTAATGCATTACGTTACTTTTGCGTTACTTTTTAAATCTGGACAGGGCTTGCTTGTTTGTTTTTAAAATAAAAAAGTTTTATTTTTGGCAAATATAAAAGCCTTTTCACACCAAAAGCGAAATGAATAAACCTCAGGCTGAAGGAAAATTAAAATTTACGTCCGTACAGTAGAATGCAGAAGAAGAATTTTCAACACACTTCAGCAATAAAAAAGCACACAAATGTTCGTCTAGAGTAATTATTGCTTATTAGTACGCTTGAACTGGATCATCAAAGCTCAGAAGCTAATAGAATGGGATTAAATACATAAAGGATATTTGTGTTGTTTAACATTTAATTATTGCAGGTTTGCGTCATATTCTGAGTTGCATTATTTTTATTCATTTTGAGGAATACTGAATCTGTGTTTTTTTTGTGAGTGAGATAAATTAATGCATATTCATATTTATTTTAGAACTACAGTAACATCTGGTTTCTCAACATGGGGACAGGAGAGCTGTCAATCAATAAATTGAGGGGGAAAAAGTAACATGCGTTACTTGAAAAAGTAACTCTGATATTCTCTTGGTAATGCGTTACTTTACTAGTTACTTGAAAAAAGTAATCTGATTATATAACTCGCGTTACTTGTAATGCGTTACCCCCAACACTGCTATGGACTCATATGGACAAGTTCAGCACAACCACATTAGAACTGCTTTGTGATTTTCCACCTGACCTGCAGAGGACAGCATAGAGTTCCATCTTTATATTCTCTCAAAGTCAAGTTGTAAAAAGTCTGGAACCATCTGACCATCTGACCATTTTCCATCTTCTTCCTCAAGTAGTTCTTAAATACAGTGTTGCCACCTAGTTTACCAACAAATTAGTGCAGTCAATTCTAGCCACATGTAGATGATGGATAAGAGATGTGATTCGAAAATGCTATCAATAGTTTGATGTTAACATGTTGCTAAGCTTATCACAGCTAAGCTAATCACAACACCGACTTACTGGAAAAGGCTGTGGTAAAATTTCTGCTTATCACACGTTTCGCAACACTTTGAAAGTAAAATATACAGCTACTGGCGCTAAAAGTGGTGCCAGTTTTATCCAAATCAGATGAATGTGTATCTGTGAAAGTTTTAATACATTTATCACAGCACTTCAGAAATGAAATATCCAGTGAGTGGTGCTAAAAGGTTAATGCTCTATTGCGTTTAAAAATAACATACCACATACACTAAACCCTACCCTCAATCAAACCAATAGTGTTGACAAAAGTAAAATGAGATAAAAATGCATCTGCTACAGCAACCATGCCATATCAGCTTGCTTTGAGCTGGTTATCGAGTGTTGTGACTTGTGTTTCACAAACCTCATACCAGAGCCCTCCGCATCTCAAGTGTAGTGCTGTACCAGGTGAGCTACTGAGCAAGTTTACTATGTTAAAAAGTTGTACAAATGGAGCTGGTTATGCTGTGTATAGGGTTTTTTGGGGGGAGGGTGGTTGCAAAAATGGAGGTAAAAGCACTATTGTTTTTAGACTATGTTGAATAATCATTAAAAATATAGAATGCTCAAACGTACATCAGAAATACTTGGTACATAACTATTTAATTGATGATTTCGCTATTGAATGAAATCAAAGCTTATTTATGATAATTTCTCTTGCTTTGTCTCCCATCTTGGCTTTGCTTTTTTCCACAGAGCCTGTAACAGTGCATTATGGGATTGTCTACTCCATAAAGCAAACGTGCAATACTGTGAGTCAGCATTACACTGTCTACCTTTTGGAGCAGATTTAACATCAGCAGTATACAAATGATGCTTTAAAATGCTGCTTATTTAGGAAACCTCAGGCTTTGGAACAAAGCAAATATTTCAGACTGTTTCTCTGCACCGTTTTTCGGTGTTGGCATCTAAATCATATAAGATTCATACAACTAATGTGTAGGAGTGGGAAAAAAATCTTATTTTCCTCTCTCCAGGAAAAACCAAAATGATCTCATTTAGAATGAAGTCCCAGGCACTTATTTTAATCATTTAATGACAGCAGGAGTCATAGCATGGACTCTAATGCAGGTTTGGCACCCAGGCCATTAAAACACAAAACCACACAACAGCTGGGAAAATTAGCTTTACAAAAGGAGGCATTTTTACACCCTAGAACAACAATTACAAGGCAAACCCTCATTTGATTGCGCTGACGATGTACAAATGTTTACAGCTCTGACCGGTCAGTTCAGTCATCAATGTGGCTATTTACATGCAGCGACGTTGTTAACTAGTGTGTGGTCTTTCTTTTCACATTAAACATCACCCATTCTCAAGTGCTAAAGTGGGCCGTTTTTAAGCTAGGGGCTAAATGTTATCAAGGGTGACTGCTTGATCCTAAAAATCACCCAGATGGATTTATTTCAAAGAGCCTGATGTGTACTGCAGAAATCTCTTGTTTCAATCTCAGTTCATGCATACGAAACAGGGACAGTTACTGTGGCTCACATCCACTCGCTCAACAGACCCAATGCGTTATGTCAACCATGTGCTGAAGAGATAATTGAACTGTAGCGTTTCAAATGTTCACAAAGGGCATCATGAAACTTATACCCATAGTGAAAGTGATCTCCACACACTTAAGTGTAATTGTGATGTCAGAAAGATGCTTGACTGTGATCCTCTATATCTCTTAAGTTCACAGTGGGCACACAGAGAAAGTATCATGACTTCAAAACCATAATTGTGTCATATTACCACTAATAAAAACGGCCCAACATATGCATTCTGCAGTGATCTGCACATGTTTTATTCTGTACTGTACAGGAAAGGAAAGAAAAGGAAATGCCTGAACAACATATGTGTTGTTCACTAGAATCTGCAGTCAATCTTGGAGTATATTGCTACACATATTTCTGTTGTTTACTTTTGGAGAGTGCAGCCTTAGTGTCAGGCCCTGGGAGGTGAAATATGGATGGCAAATATCTTATATATATGCAAAACTTGTACCAGGTGAGCTCCCGAGCAAGTTTACTATGTTAGAAAAGCCATATAAATTGAGCTTTTTATGTGATGCAAACATCAAAATGTATTCGTTTACAAATCATACACTATATGGTAAAGTGTTTTGAGGTCATAAAATAGTATTGTTCGAGAACTGTGTGAAAACTCATTATTAATCAATAATCTGCCTCGTAATAATAATTTGTGTGGAAAGGACCAATAATTGTTGGTGTTACAGCTACTGGTGTTTATTTCAGCTGGAATCTGCAGTGAACTGTATGTATAGGTACGTTTTTTGGAGTTTAGCAATAACGTAGGTAGTAGTATGTATTTCCAATGAGTCAAGGTAAATAATGTAGCTGAAATGTGTGTACGATAAACTAGAACAACCAATAAACTGCGCAGGAGCATGCACAATATGGGATGAATTTAAGAAAGAAAAAAAAAGCTATTTATTTAGTTTTTAATGTTTCCAACAAATGTTCATTCAATTTGCATTCAAGATGTTTGCCATTTATAAATCTACATGTACATAGTAAAATAACCATTTGACTTTTGGAAAGGCCGACATTGAGTAATTAGCTCTAAATGTAGCAATAGTCTGTTTTATATCATATGGGTGATATGTGAAATGAGTTGTAACTTTGTCAGTGAGTCAAAGTCTATGATAACAAAGCCCTAAATCTCCCTCAGCACGTGGCAACATAAACAAAACATGAAATAGAGTAGCTTGTATGCACTGTAAATCATGAACCATATTACTGTGCTGTGAGCATTAAAATGTCAGGCTCCGTAAAGAACATGAGAGCTTGAATAATGAAGGATGGGGATAAATTGGGCTATTATAGTCCCAGTGGGCGCAAGATGTATGTCTCTCACATCATAGTGCTGTCATAGTTGAATTCTAATGAAGAGACTGAAACATGGCCACTACTAACCTGTGGTGTAAAACTCTGACCTTTTGGAGACCTAAGGAGGACTAATTTGAATCATGGCAGGATTTGATTGTGTAGCTTTCAACACTGAGGAGGAGATTTTTTGCATAATGGAATGTCCAAGGAAAACATAAAACACAGAAATATCCAACTAAAACAGTGGAGGATACTGGGATCATTAGTTTAGCATTAGCCAATAGTTAATCACACATTTCTAAGGGGAAATGAGGCTACTGCTACATCTTTTTCTCAAATTACCACATGCGCTGAAGAGGACACATGAGCTTCTCACTTAAAATCCAACGCTAGTGATGTTGAAATACCACTGCATAATCTGATAATATTTTCATTACTTAAACCTGATTATAACTTTGCTTGTCTTTATAAGTCACAATCTAATAAAGCTTACTTTGCACTCTGTGACTGCCGTTTCCAGAAGATCAAGTCATCTGGGGTGGAAAAGTGAAGCAAAAGGCCAAATTTGCTCTCTATGAAACACCTAAATACCCCAGCAAAATATTTTAGGTGGTTATTAATGTATGTTTGTGTTTACCTTAAGACAGAGGTCTTTCCTCAAGTTAGATGCTGCTAGAGAACACCTTCTCTCAGGGAGGAAGTAATTGTCTTACTTTAATAACAAATCTTGCCCCTCAAGGGCTACAAATCAAACCTCTGGAGACTTTGTGAGGAAGGGGACATCTGGGACTGGGGTTTCACACGATCACATCGCCCACTATGAGGTAACCAGGTCAAATATGCAGTCTAGTCATTCACATGGAGGTCTTGGGCATGCTTAGCCGTTGCAGCGACAGTACACTGAGCACCTCACTGATGGATGGATGGATGGAAATGCAAACATCCTAAATGCTTTGTAGTTCTAACAAGGTCAGGATATTCCAACACAGTCTCATGGCAATTTGTAACTATTTTAAGTTTTAGTGAATTGGTGGTAATTCACATGAATTTGTACAATCCCATTCATACGTTTTTGTATGATCTGTGTACACCCACTTACAGTTCAACCCGATCTCATGAAAGTGCGTATAAATAGTACGCCCCAAAAAAACGAACACTTGCGGTATTGATACTCAAAAATGGACTTTGGTGTGTATATGCTACGCATGGGTAGGTTTAGGGTTGTGGGGTAAATGCGTATCATATGTACGCGAAAACTGCATATCATATGCACGCCAACAAATTTCGTATCATATGCACGCGAAAACGGAGTATTATATGCACGCCAAACACATGCGTATCATATGCACGCCAAAGTCCATTTTTGCGTATCAATACCACAAGTTTTCGTTTTTATTTGCCGTACTATTTATATGGATTTTCATGAGACCGGGCTCTACAGTTAGGTTTTTGGGGTGAAGCTGCATGCTTAGCTTTTTCTTATGAATCGAATTGTACAAATCACCAAATACTTACATTTTGTCATGAGATAGGATTGGATTTTCTTATCTGGACTTGCACAACAAGGCAATATAACATTTGGATTTCTAACAAGATTTTCAAGTTAAACTGTGTTGGTTTTAAATTAAGTCACCTTCTCAAAAAACTCCACTGTCTTAAAATTTGCTTAATTATACTGTCTCTTAAGAGAATTCATTTGGCTGCATTTTGAGATAACATTGCATGTATTATTTTTGGAGAATCCCAGAATGCACTGCAACAAGTTAAAAATAAATGTTGGCAAATGAGGCAAAAGGAATGTTGCTAGATATTATATTTCAATCCTAAAAAAAGATGTTACCTAATATTTTTGAATTCTTTATTTGTGTGAATATTAGCTTGATGTGTAACATATGTGTTTGTCATGGAAATATTTGTATTTATACTTCCTAAAACGGACTCAGAAGCAGGGCAAGGGCTTAGATCAGTCTAAAATTTCATTAAATGTCAGAGGCCATGTTTTTATTATGTTTATACTGATCATATGACTGAAGCCTGATCAAATGTCCTTCAGTTCCCAATATTGACAAGAGTTAATTATGAGGCAACAAACTGTTGAGCAACAATGTCGTTATTACAATTGAAGGACTTTCAGTCTTAAACCAAGTCTCCTACTGATCTTTTTTTAGAATTCAGAATTTTTAAGTGAAAATTGCAACATGTTAATGGCCTAAATAATTTTCCACTAAATATTGGTTCACACTGCATATAACAGCAGCACAAACTCTGAAATATGCCAAAGGTGTGGCAGGAACATTAAAATATATGAATATTAATTTGAATAACAAACATGCTTTTTAACTAGTGACTAACTCAGATTTAAAAGAAAAACAAATGTTTTTAAGGGCAAATGCATGAATATATGAGTCCCTGAGGGTTAAATGGGGCTGCAGAATTGTTGGCAGGGAGCAGCCATCCACTCCAGACTCTTCAATTTATCTGCTTCTCTCATGGTTGGGGGAAAAGTCAAATGGTTACATAATTCTTTCACTACTTACCTGCATGTGAATATGCTTTCATGTTTTGCAAGAAGTGTTAACCCATAAAAAGCAACCAATTCTGCTACCTAAACAGGGGGTTCCCTGCAGAATTCTAAGGAATTTCTGTAAACACTCATTCGTTACTATAATAAACATTTCGCCACATGTCAAAAAAACTGCCGTTACACATCCCATGTCACACATTTACCTCTAACACACAATAAAAAGCAATGAATTCCCTGACCTTACATTAGCGCAAATGATTATGTAATCCAGCCACCAGTGAAGGTTTGTTTTAGAAATGCTTAGTGAATTGTGAACAGTCAGGCTTTGTGGGATGAGAATTGAAGTTTAATTCATGTGACCGCACATTTCACAATGTAGGCGTTTAGTTTTTTTGCACTTCCTTTTCACATGCTCTGTAAAACAGCAAAAAGAGACAACATTTTTACCTGATTTGTACTGCAAGTGTCATAGATATTTAATTTAACAGATGGAAAATTAGATTTGAGGAGAGTCAAATGCTATGTAATTAACACAGGGACATGTTCTGGGAACATCCACGAAAAATTGCTATCAACACATCAGATTTTTGTGACAAAAATGCACTTTATAATAATGTCAAATTTAAAAATTAATTGAAAAGTACACTTTTAAATAATTAATGTTTTATTGTGCTTTAAAGAAGTACACTTATTATGTGTTGACTAACATACTAAATGACATGCAAAGTACTGTACTTGATTATAATTTTAACTGTAATGTGTTATTTGATTATTTTTTAAAATAATTATTTTGAACTACAATTAACATGCAGTTAAGTACATGAAAACATTGTGTTCAGTTCACATATTCATTTAAACTTTTATTATTTCCATAATAAGTGTTTTTTTTTTTTAAGTTTGCTAAAGTGTAAAGTGTACTTCTTTTTCACATGCTGTGAGAATGTGTGCCCACAAAATTTAATTGATGGTTGGATCAATGGCAAGGTCTTTGGTTACCAGTTTGAAGAAGGCTTTATTTGTTGGACATGGAAAGTATTTTGTTTCCATACTTTTTAAAATTAAAACTAGTTCCAGGGCAAAGTACTTTTGCTTTTCGTTGTTTCTAAAGCTCCTCTCAGTTGAAAAAAAACACAAGCAGCTTAACTGGCCAGTATCTGGCTTGTGAGTGTTCTAGAAAACGTAATCTGAATGAACATTGCCAGTGGGAATAAAATAAGGGTACATTTCACAAATCACACACATTTCGACAGACAACACATTGTGTGCTGTGACAATCTCTGTGAAATTCCTTAGAGAAATACAGCTGTTGGTGATCTCATGGGACCATAAAATTGTAATGACTGTGGTATAATGGAATACATTGACAGCACGACTCACGTTTGTGGGCAAAATCGAGCGCTGCCGTCCAAGCTAAAACAGCTCCCACCATGAGCATCATCTTCTTTGGGACACTCTCTCTGTTTGCTCTGGCTAAATCCTGATGAACTGGTCCATAAGAGATCAAGAATGATCCATAACAGATCTAGAATAGCACAAGCTAGACCAGGATCTATTGGTTTTCAAAGCTCAGGTGCCACAAAGAAGTACACCACACACTATTACGGTTCAGCATCACACACTTCAGAGATTCCTTTAAATACAATATATTTGCACTACTGGCGTTAAAGCGCTCCAGTGGCATCATTAGTATCTCTGATTGCCCACTTTTAGGGTTTTGTTGAGGTACATATATCACTTGTAATTGAGCTTTTTTGACATCATCCCTTAAATCCGTTTGCATTTCTTTTCCCTTTTCCAACTGTACAGTGATTCAGTGAACATCGCCAAGGTCATAAAAAGATGGTTCAAGGAGCACGAGCCACATGTTGAGCAGCTCTGATCTACACTAACATCCTACAGGGCTTCATCAATTTATAGAATAGTCCTACGTACTCTGCCGTTCAAAAGTTTGAAATCAATACTTTTATTCAGCATGGACACAGTAAACTGACCATAAGTGACAGTAGAGATGTTTATAATGTTACAAAAGATTTACATTTTTAAATAAATGTTGATCTTTTTAAATTTATATTTATAAAGGAATCCATAAAAAAGGCACAGTTTCCATAAAAAAAATATCAAGGAGCACAACTGTTTTCAAAATTGATTTCACTTTAAATGTTACTTGATCGCCAAATCAGCACATTAGAATGATCTCTGAAGGATCATGTGACACTGAAGACTGGAGTAATGACTGCTGAAAATTCAGCATTGCCATCACAAGAAAAAATTGCATTTTAAAGTATATTAAAATAGAAAAGTTATTTTAAATTGTAGTCATATTTCAAAATATTACTGTTTTTATTGCATTTTTGATCAAATAAATGCAACCTTGGTGAGCATAAGAGACTTTTCAAAGACGTTTTAAAATCTTACCATTCCAAACGTTTAGTAGTTCGTTTTGTCGGTAGTGTAAATCTTCTGAATTCTAAACCACAATCTGCTCTGCCACTATATCTGCTGATTCAACTGTGCTGTTTAGTTATACTAAACCAAATGCACCAAACAAATCAAAGATGCAGCACAGTTTAACCGCATCGCCCTACGTTGAATCTATTGCTTCAAGAGCTGGTGATCATTTGTGCTGGAGTGAAGGGGAAATTGTTCTAGGGAGTTCCCATGACTCTAATTAAAATGTGGCGTGAGGTCATGTTTGGGTTCAGTGGCATCAGCAGACAGGTATCACCAGCAGCTGAAAGGGAAACCTCTGGAGATCAGCCCCTCGTGAACCCAGCGACCACCAGGGCTAAATGACTTCAGCACCAGCTTGTGTCAGACGTGTGGTAATTTGTGAGCACCTCTGAACAGAACAAGGTCTGTTTGATGTCTGACTTTAACAAGAGGAGGAGGGCTTGTATGATGCATTACAACGGCTTATGGCAGGAATGACTTTAGCAAACACGAAGTGAGGTGAGAGGCATGTAAACTAGCATATAGTCAAAATTGCTGAGAGATTTTAGTTTGAGTCAGTTGGCGCAAAGTTTTAAACATCGATAATTACTTTGAGCTGAGTTTATAGAACTCTTCCTTGTTTCTAGGGCTGATATTACATGTCTTTTTTAATTATGAAAAACAAGAGACTCCTCACGGCTTAAAAAGGCCAAAAACATTTGTTGAGTGTTTTAGTGTGCAAGGGCCATAAACATCAAAATACTATATAAAAAAATTGATGAAATAAATAAAAAATGTATATATATATATTATATAATATATGTATTTAAATGCAATAAGAAGCGTCACCGGTGACAAAAATATGTGCATCTCTATTCACTTACTAAACAACAGTGTTCATGGATTTATATATTTTTATACAGGCATTTATATTTATATAATTGTTAACATTTAAGGTAGTAAATATTTTTGGTTTCATGTATGACTTGTGTCTTTCAATTAAAATAATTATCAATTTAATCAAATTTGTTCAGAACTTGAGTGAGGGGATGATGATGATGATGATGATGATGATTATTATTATTATTATTATTAAATTGTTGTGAAACAGCCTACAATACTGAAATGGGCAACAGCATTCCCAGCGACTTAAGCAGTTTGGTGAATGGATGGATGTTGTGAAACTTTTTTGTGAAAATGTTTTCAAAAGAAAGAGCATCAGAGTATTTCCTTACAATTTAGAGTGTATTTTTTGGGTCAATCCATGTGACGCAACTAAGGACAGAACGCATGGGATATGACCATTTTCAACAGAATCATTAAGACTTTTCACCGCAAGGCTTAAAATTTACCAACGCAACACTATCTACAGATTAGAGCTCTGCTGCAGGATATGTTTGGCAGTACGGATCATAAAAGCCTAGGAACAATGATTCCATTCTTGGTGATTCAACCAGATGTTCCCAGTCTGTATTAGGACCACTCTGGTTTCAGAAATATGTTCTTCATTTCCACTGGCTTGGGAAATGTCACACACAGACCCCCATCAGACTACGAACATCTCTCAGCATTTATCCCCATTGATGACCATCAACGTCAACTCTGCACATCCTTTTGTCCACACGCTCAAAACAAATTACCACAAACTATGGCATTATTCTTGGAGTGACATCTAAGATTTTCTATGGATGTGTACTTTTTTTCAAAATATGTACAAAGCAGATGTATTTTGCAATCTTTCTTGGAAAAGTATTATTACTTCTGAAAGTTGCTCTCTTCGCTCAAATGGTTCAAAATGTTTTTAGGGTTTTAGGATTACGCTCTTTCCTCAAAAACCTCGATTTAGGCCAAACAAGCGACTTTAATCTTTCAGTACACAAGGGTGTTGAACATAATCTGGAAGAGTTTGTTAGAAACACTAAACAGAAAAGGCTTTCTTTCATGGTTTGAATCAGCTCTAAAGACCAGGCCATATATCAGCAGGTAAACACTTCCAGCTGCACTGCAGTGGCACAGCTCTGGACGTGATGACTGTATTCAGACCTCCAGAACGAACAACCTTCTATTAAAAATGTATTACTATTTTCTTTAGTAATCACACAAAGACAACTGGACAGGCTTTAATATCCAAATGATGAAAAAAAAAAGTATGTAAACCAAATTTCTAAGTTCTTTAAAAAAAATGCTTGTGAACTTAGACCTCCAACCAGACACAGTATCTGTAAAGCTCAGCACTTCTGCTCTGTCTCAACTCCACAATAAAAATGTTTAATGTTTAACTACTGATGCAAATTACTTTTTACACTCACTCACTCACTCATAAAAAACCCCTGCAGAGGAAAAGTGGTTTGGAAAATGGATAATATAAATATAATATAATATAATATAAATATAACATAATTCACGCAGCTGTGTTTACTGTCTATAAAGTGAATTCTAATTAAAAATAAATAAATAAATAAGTGTGATGTTTCATTATTTAGTCATACATTTAAAAAAATTTGTTTATTCCTTTAAAAAGGCTTTTTTTCTTCTTCTTTTTTTCCCTTGATAAATTGCAAACAAGTTCTTTCTTCCTTATTCTCTCCATTTTCCAGAAGCAGGAAGTCATCCAAAACCAGGCATGACGAAAAATTTGCCAATGTCACAAATGCTCAGCTGTTGTAACATTACACAGGTAAAAGTTGTACTTTCCAGTGTAAACTGTGAAATCCTTTTCTTCCAACAGAAATAAATACTAGAAAGAAAATGGTTTATTTTTCTGTAGCAAATTGGTTTATTTTGTTTCTAGATGTTGGAAACCCTTTGCAAGTCTTTAAACATAACCAGAGCTGGACGGCTCTGTGAGAACGTGCGTGAGTTAAAAAGCAGCCTCGTAAGTTCTTGGTAATATTGCGACATCATAGAATCAAACTGCAGATCCAGGGCTTTTGTGGTGTAACAATTGATTCGGTCTTGTAAACTCAATTAGAAATTCTCTTGAAAGGAGAGAGTGATTCAAAGCCTTCATATTCTTGCTTGCAGGTTGTTGTTTTGTAAGAAAGTGAGTTTCAAAAAATGAGTAACAATACTTAATGCTATTAATCAGACGGGCTGTTTTTTCGTCCCCTCTGGAGAGGACGGAAGTGGGTGGTAAGTTCTGACACGGCATTTAGGGTTCACAAGGCTGAGGGAGTCGGAAGAGCCAAAGCTCATAAAAAGGCTTCACTTTCATAGTGGTCACTCTCTTTTCCAGCTCAACATGACTGTTATCACACTACATGAGCTCATAGGGGTGATAGGGCCAGTGTGACAAACAGAGGAGACCCCAAGAGGGCCGCAGATCATTGCTGAGGTGATAAGCACAAGCTTGGGTGTTGCTTAAAGTGTAAGTCCTCAGAGTCCTTCTAATGCTCTGTTTAAGGCGGAGCTGTTTTGTCACATCAAGGATGTGTCATGAGCAGAACAGGGAGGAAAACAGTGCTCTCAGAGCTGAAGTCAATGTCACATCAATGCCAAAGACTCGACAATTAAGTGAGAGTTGTGCTTGACTAACAAACTTTCACTTTGTGACCCAGGTGTGTTTTCCAACTCTCTGATCTCTGTGGAGTCCTTCTTGTTTGGGTCTGGCCAAGAGGTCAATAATAATGCACTTTACACTGATCAGACTAGCAAATGGGGATGTTTGTTTAGCACCTTGGGCAATTGGGCCACATCTCCCGCTATTTGAAAACATTTATACAGCCCTGAATAGTGCCCGCCCTGACACTGAAACTAGCTGAGCTGAGCTAAAATTAAAACACACACACACACACACACAAAACAAACTAAGCAAAATAAACAACACAAAGCAAAACCAATAATAATAAAAAAAAAAACTAAATTAAACACTAAACATAAAATAATATATAATTAAATTAATTAAATTAAATATATATATATATATATATATATATCTAGATATATATATATATATATATATATATATTATGGATGTATATAAAATATGCATTATTTTTATATTTATGAAATATTATATGGGATTACTACATAATGTGATGTATTTGATTAAAATGTAATTGAATAAATACAAGCAATTGTTGTAATAGAAATTGTTGAAAATGTGAAACTTTTTTTTTTCATACATATGTATTCCTGCTCATATCCAATCCATCTTGCTCAGCCGATTTGTGCAGGAACACAGGGGACTGGCTTTGTAATTGGATGATATGCTTCATCACAACCGTTTACAGGAGTCATCACACTATAGCTTCAATGGTGTTTGCTATAATCTTTGTGAAAATGTGCAGTGCTCTATGAGAAATCATCTAAATGCGCTGGCAAAGGCCAGAGCCGTGAGTATTTAGCCTACAGGCAGGATACTCATGCAGTAAAGCTGCTTTGAAGCCTAGAGAAGTGCTTCAGTGTGGAAGTGAGACTACAAACAGAAGCACTTGCATTTCCTGTCGGCCCAAGCAGCTGTGGTTAACTTTCTGACCCCCTAAGCTCCATTAACTCCATAATGAACACAAAGCAACCTTCAGTCACCCCTGTAAAACTTCCAATATCTACAGCTCCCTGGTCCAGTCCAGTCAATGTGGTTTTGGTGAGTAATTTGATATTTTGCCCATCAAAGCATAATATGTCATGTCACAGTCAATACATAGCATGTATTATTTAGCCTAATGACCATCTCCATGTAATGACAATGTATGGCAACAGCAGAAAAGAAAGATGGGCCGTAAAAGAACACATAAATCATTGACATCCCGTGGTAACTAGGATTCACACAAGCTTCAGTCTGGATCCAGAACACCTGAGAAGAGATGATGCCAACCACTCAGAAGACCTCAGATGATGCCAAACATGAAACAACATACAGAACTACCAAAATTTGCTATAAGTTCATATGATATCATATAATAATTGCTGTTAATAGTAATTTGTTTGATTACGTCTTTAATTGATTTTTCACGTACAATTCTGCAATAATTACAAGTTGATGACAGTCACACTGAAAGCTACCACTAACTATGTAGAAACTTAATTTGCTGTAAAGTTGCTTTGCAATGATTTGTATCGTGAAAAGCGCTGTACAAATAAACTTGAATTGAATTGAATTGAATTTTTATTTACTATGACAGGAAAATTCTTGCTTCAGTGCGTAAACAGTAAAACAAAATATCAAGTAATATTTTGTCGTGATTCAATGAGGAAAACATTGATTAAAGGAATATTTAATTCAAAATAATGTTGATTACCACAAATATTAATTTGGACTTTTCTTAAAACAAAATAAATGTAAAAAACTGACTTACAATGAGACATTTACAATGGAGCCAATCTGTAAACATTCAAATGCTCACTGTTTCATTAAACAAGAAATTGGCATGTTAACACAATTTTAAAATAATTGACTGCATTTTTATAATGAAATCACTTTGTTCTAATTCTGTTCGGTGCCATGCCAACATCACTCACCATGGAGACCACAAAACAGACAGGGTGGAGTATAGTGGACCTGATTTTATCTCTCATTCTCACAGTCACACAACACACATGTGCACCCCCACACGCACAGTGACACACTGAGGAAACACATGTTGTAGTGACACACTCTGAGCTCAATGCCCTCATTCTCAGCGCAGCTCTCCCATGTCTGATCGTCTGATAATAATCACCTCTCAGTGAAAGGGCCAGCTATTGACAACAGATTATAGCCGAGCCACTGGATGCACTTTTGGAAAATGTGAGTAAGGTGCTTTGCTTTAAAGTTCAAAAGGCACTTCCCCTCATTACTCATACAGTATTCACTGTCAATACAGAGCGCTTGCACAAGGGAGTTAGCAGAAAACACAATCTTCATTTACAAGCTGGAAGATCATTGGCCATGATCAAGTTACTCTAATCCACATTATAATCTCTGATCATCAGTCTCAGCCAGGCTTGTCTATCAATCAGAACTGCACTATGAAACGCTTTTTATATTTATGAATTCCTGAATATGAATTGAGGAAACATTCAGGATTTGCTTGTGATTGGAATTTATTTGAACCTTATTTAGTTACATTTAAATGTAAAGAAGCAGAAAGAAAATAATGGGGGTTATGATATAACTCTCAGTTTGACAAAGCATTGTTTGAAAGTTTAGAAAAAAAATATGTAAGGTTTATAGATAGATAGATAGATGCCAACTATAGTAGATGTGGCACCTAACACGCTTCAACATTTGAAACGACCAGTGGGGCCATCTAAACCATCTCCTCATTTTCAAGATCTAAACACACAGAGAACAACAACAATATCAGTGTCTTTGATCCAAACAAAATGCAAAATAAGTTGCACATGGTCTCTCAATGAGGCCATTGTTCCAAGTGAAATCATGAACCATGAACGTCTGCTCAACTAAAACTGAAAAGTGAGTTATCTCAGATTTCTAGCACCATATAAGAGGCACAAGCCCCCAAGGTAATGTTTGGGGTTCCTGACAGGATAAGATCCATACGTATGGAACACAATGCCGTGCTGTACTAGACACTAGAAGTCTACGCTTTTTTTAATGAGTCAGCAAAACATGTGGTTGCTCTTTATCAAAGTCAGTTAAGGGTCAAAGAAACCCCAACTGTGAAGCCGGGACTCATTAGCCTCCATACTTCAGCACCTCTGCAGTCTGCTAGAGGAGTCCAGCGTCCTCGTGTTTGCCATGCTTTAGTGGGAGGTTATCCTACAGAGACACATAACAGAGGCTGCTATCCTCTTCCCTGGTCCGGTTGCTTATTTGGACCATTGGACAATCCTTGTTCAAATAAACAGTGGCCCAAATTAACACATAAGAAACTGCCTTTTCACATGAATGGACCGTTACCAAAGCCAGCCCGCGTGCTGTCCCTGCTGGGCAGAAAATCTCTTTTGAACCTAGTAGGGAATTGGCTGAAAGAAGCAAAGTGGACATAAACAAATGATGAACAAAAATTGCTGATGCTCTTGTGCTGAGTGAAAGATTGTGCAATCAATATTGATATATTTGTGAGTTTTCATTGAAAAGAAAAAAAGAAACATGCAAAAAAAAATTTTTAAAGAATAGCTCTATGTATATCAAAAACATTGTTACATTGCTTTTGGCCCACACTGGAATCTGCATCACTGATCACAGATCAGAATTGCACATCTCCATTCACTGCTGTGAACGTGAACAGATTTAGAATTGTGTGGCGCACTCTTGTGTTAAATATGTGTGTTGCGCATTCTGCCCTCAAAATCACAAGCGCAACTGAGAATCAATAACCATCAAAAGGTTCTCATGCGTGTTTGATTAACGGTGTTCTTCCTAAAATTGGCAAAATAGCGACTGATTTTGAATGCATTTAGGTTAATAATACCCAGAATTTTCCGAAACACATTTTTTTTTTATCGTATGCGCTTGGTAAATGCATTAATTTAGTGTTTTCTCCCTTAGTTTATTGCTAGTGATTAGATTTTGAATTATCATTAAATTTATTATGATTATTATTATTATTATTTTAAATATCTCTACAACTTGCCATTTTTAGCTGAAGTCTCTATGGCTAATTGCCTGATTAACTCATACCCACCCCCATTTCGGAAGTTTGAATGGGCAGCACTTTTTTTTTTTCTTAGAGGTTCACTCCTCCTCGCCCCCGAGCCAACCCCCTTATTAAAACACGTCCAAACCCCTGCCCGGTTAAAAGAGTCTTACAAATGTATGGCTTGCAGGAAGCATAAAGTTAAAGCGTCTGGAAGAAATTAGACGCAGAAAAGGACAGTTCACTACTTCAACCTGTACGCTTGGAAAAACTTGAATGAATTACGTTTTTTAGTCACCAACATTGACTACTGTTGGATAACTTTTTTCTTCTTTTATCAGCTGACAACGTCAGAATGAAGTGCCAAGATGCTCCAACAGACCTCATCACAGCAGACTGATGCAAACTATACTATATAATGTATTGGAGGAGGCGAGAAACTTGAAAAACGTGATTCTGCACATCTTTTAAAAGCAACGAGTTTTTTAGATGCTCCATGCCGGTGTCTTCTGTATTTTACCCAAAAACGTATATGGGAAAGTTTGTCCAGTGTCTGGAGCGTGCGAGCCTTTTCGGACAGCATCCCTGTTAAACTAACGGGACATCTCCACGCAGCTGCTCCAAGGTATGATCATGATTATTTAATGGATACATTTTTCGAATGATACACACTGTTCTATTAGATTAATGGTTTCTTTGCATTTATTTCATGTTGCAATGGAGTTATTTTAAACAATCATAAGGGGTATGAGTACAGCCATAAATGATTGCAATACCTACGTGCCAACAGGTAGTAGACTTTTTAATTTGACCATATTTCTGACTCAGCAGTACAGCTGATAAAGAACAGCATATATTTTATCTGGCATATTATTCATGTAAGTCTTATTTGCTTCTCTTGGTAAACCTGTGCATATCAGCAGGTTTCATTTTTACATTTTTACAAATTTCCTCAATTACAGTCAGGCTACTAATCAACGTCAACTTGATATAAATGTATTGGGTGTTTGAGATTCTACCAGGGTTATTAAACACCATTTGGACCCTCTGACCAATAGCAGAGCAGAACAGATATTGCGCGCAATCCAGCAGCAGACATAAAACTGAGGGTGACGCAATGTAATATAATGATGCGTAATGACGCTTTTCAGCTGGCTCCCTCTGGTGTTTTCATGATAATACGTGACACAAATGAATCATTTAAACTAAACAGAAACCTTTTCTACACTTGTCATTTGTATGCAAGTATAATTTCGGGACGCATTTTTAATTGTATTTTGGCGTCCTTATTTCAGATTCTTTTTAAAAGTCATATAGCCTTGCATAAAGTGTTATATATAAATAATATATTATTTTTCGACGTACCATAAAAAAAACGAATTTTACCTCCAAAAATGTAGCATTTTGCAAATATTGCCTGTTGTAAATGTTCAGGGTGTGTGGCTATGTCATTGAAAATTAGGTTGAAGTTGGCGGTCAGAAGGATACATCCTTGGCCATGTGCCTGAGATCAGACCCAGCTGTTCTCCATGGTCTACTAACAGGCAGCAGAAGTTGTGTCAAGTCCAGGGGACTTTTAGTGACCAAAGTTCATTCAATAACCTAACTGCAGTTAGCCCTCAAGGCACTTATAACAACTTGTTGAAATTACACATTATTTCTTCTAACAGTCTTAACCATTAGAAAAACAGTGTTTTATTTTGGAACTGAAGGTGAGACATAGTGAGGTATGAGAGAGTCCAGGAAGGTTGAAAGGTATAGAAACAGGCCTGGAGGCAGCAGCCTGAACAGCAGTGAACATGGTGGCCACAGCGTCTGACAAGGCCACACTACAGAGCTGAGGCAGAGTGATGGATATGTCTTAGTGCTGGTGGTTGGATAGTTCCTCTGGGAGGCGGCTGTGGCAGTTCTCCACCACATCAGAACCACCCTCTTCTGAGAAGCAGAAGCTTCCTCCAATGCCTAGGAATACACTGGGGTATCTCAGAAGGACAGGATGTACAACAAGGCAGTGTCTCTAGTTTTGTGTTAGTGCCAAAATTCCCGCTAACACAATTTCAGTGAAACAAATTTAGTTTATTATACCTATCTTTGTTCTATCTTTGTTAGGACACTTGCACCAATCCTTTAAAGCTATCTCTTTTTTTTAGTAGTCTAAGTGTTTTGTTTGAAATTATTTTATATTTTATTTGTTTTTATATAATATATAACATTTAAATTTAGAATATTTACACTATGGCTGAATGTAGGGGGAGGTAGATTGTGTAACTTAATGGAGACTTTTGGATTTTAACTTGGAGGAGCTTCCTTTAAACAAAGCTTCATTTAAAACACAATAAAGGCCATCAATGACAGTTGTTAAGCGGCAGGAAATCCACGGCTCAGAGCTTAACACTCCTTTTGTAGAAATTGGATAGAAAAGTAGGAAATAATTTTCATTTAGCAACAGTGGATCCTGTGAGATTAGCAAAAAAGTACTGTATTTATAACCTCCTTGTTCATTTAATATTCAAATATTAATAAAAACAAATAAAGATAACAAGAATTTCAAACAAAACACTTATGTACTCAAAAAAAAATAGCTTTAAAGGATTGGTGCAAGTGTCCTAACAAAGATAGAACATAGATAGGTAGAATAACTAAAGTTGTTTCACTGAAATTGTGTTGGTGGGAATTTTGGCACTAACACAAAACTAGAGACACTGCCTTGTTGTACATCCTGTCCTTCTGAGATACCCCCAGTTATCCAAGAGTGTTCGGATGGGTGGAGAAACTGCCACAGGGTCCGGCCTCCCTTCGAGGCCCCACAATTAGCACTGGTTTTGTCGTGTAGATAAGGTTGAAGACTGGTCCAGAACAGAAAAAATAATGTGGTCACAATGTGGTCCAAACAGTATGGTGTATGAGAAAGACTGGACGGTGAGGGCTAACTGCAGTTAGGTTATTGAATGAACTTTGGTCACTAAAAGTCCCCTGGACTTGACACAACTTCTGCTGCCTGTTAGTAGACCATGGAGAACAGCTGGGTCTTATCTCAGGCACATGGCCAAGGTTGTATCCTTCTGACCTCCAACTTCAACCTAATTTTCAATGACATAGCCACACACCCTGCACATTTACAACAGGCAATATTTGCAAAATGCTAAATGATGAAGAAATTTGTCATCCAATTATATCAAAATAGCATTTTTGGAGGTAAACATGACCCCCCCCAATTAAGGCTTGATCCCCCCAAGAAAAGTCACAACAACAGCATGTATTCTTGTAACATACATATATATGTATGTTTCAGTAGCCTTTTTAAACACACGCGTAATTAGATTACAATTATTAGATTATATATATAAAATAAGCAAACTCATTTTCTGCTGGTGTTCAGAGGGCGTTACAGGCATGGGTCCATTTTGGCTTATGCAAATATACTTTTCCTGCACTGCAATATTTCATCCACCTTCAAAGCTTGAGTTACAGTGTAGTGTTCCCCACTGAGGATGATTCAACTCTCAGTGATCCTCGACGCTTTTTATCTCCTCCCTGCTCTGTTGGATCACAGCCAGATAATATACACAAGCTAATATACATACAGGCAACTAGTAATGCAAACAAAAACATAATATATTTAACTGCTATTCTAGAACCATAACAACAAAGATAACGATAACTATATTAGCATTCACACCAAGGGATGATAACATTGTTTATTATTACTGCGTGATGGAGTTTTGTCATAAATGCTCAAGCTCACTAAAGTTGATCTGAAAGTGATTCCAACAATATTGTTACTCTGTGTCGTTATCTTTATTTTTGCAGTTTGGGCTTCCCTGTTCACATAGAATAACTTTATATTTATCGTCCTTGGTGTGAATGGCCCAAATTACCATATTTCATTCAGTCAGAAAAAATCTACAGATGGCAAATGTTTCACACAGGACCATTTCATCTACGGGATTATCTAATGGGGCGCATCCCCCTATTCACAACGAGATGAGTCAATCTGCACATGTAAACCCTGCACATTTATCCTTAGAGACACAAAGCCTGTACCAATTTGTGTAAACATGTGAAATGAATTCACTGACAAAGACAGCAATGCTTCAGATATCCTTTACAACTGTGATTAGTGTTAATGTCCTTTTAGGTGTGGGCTACTTTTTGTCTTGTCAGCAGTCTTAGCACTTTCAAATGAGCCATCATCTAGAGTTTAAACAAGACATGAAAGCAGGTTTGGGTATACCCCGAGAGCAGTACAGGCGTTTGAGACATTAACACCACATGCTTCTATTAATCCAACAGGCTTGCACGTGTCTATGTGGATAAGGTGGGGTTTGGAGGGTCCAGAGGACCACGTAAACATGCACGATGACGTTAGACTCACACTGTGCTGTAGTCCATCAGATCAACCTCCCTCTCAAGCCAGAACTGCTTAATAATTTGAGCCTAGAGGAACAATATAAAAGATAAAACTAGATTTGATTCGTGAGCGCCGATAAAACAAGACGGCATCATTAATACAATGGCCGTCTTCAGCAGTAATAAGACAGAAGGTATTTAGTAGAGCCCGCTGAAATCTAAATTTCACTGTTCATGTGTTCCCACGGAGATATAAACAGATGATGTCAGAGGGTGGTGCTGCATAGTCATGTCTGCCAAGCAGATGGAGAACTGCATTAGTTAGGAAACTTGAAACAAATGGTCATGAAGACTGCTCAGATATTCAGAAGAGGAGGCAAGAGGTAGAAATATTATGCTGTCTGAAATATACTGACGGTTATGCGGCAAGAATAGATGCATGTATTCTATGCATCCATTCGAGCAAAGAACTGTCATCGTCACCACAAAGCTGTCCACACATCTGCTTTGATTTTATTTATGAGTGCTGTCCATGAAGTTGTTCTGAAAGGGATGGTTCTGCCTTATGTCATTCCACACTTCAGTTCCTCTGCGAAACACAAAAGAAGATATTTTGAAGAACGGTGGACAAAAAATAAAATAAATAAATAAACAGTTCTTCTGATTTTTCAAAATATCTTCTTTTATGGTCCAATAGTGGCAAATCATGATATATACACATGATATCCTATTTTTATTTTCAGATGAGATGTGATAAAGTGATCACCTACTTGAGGATTGTTGGGACGACACTGTTCGGCATTTTGCTGCTTGTAGGAATCTCTACTGCTTATATCATGGGGTATAAGCTAATAACGACTGCAGGCAACTACTTGTCCTTTGGTCTTTATGGGGCAATTCTAGTCATTCACCTCATCATCCAGAGCTTGTTTGCTCTACTGGAACACAGGAACATGAAACGTTCCCTGGAAACACCGATCAAACTTAACAAGTCACTGGCCCTTTGCATCGCAGCCTATCAGGAAGACCCCAACTACCTGAGAAAATGTTTAATATCAGTGAAGAGGCTCACCTACCCTGGGATAAAGGTCATTATGGTTATTGACGGGAACAATGATGATGACTGCTACATGATGGAGATATTTCAGGACATCATGGGCCGGGACAAGGCAGCCACATACATTTGGAAAAGCAACTATCACCAGAAAGGACCAGAGGAAACCGAAGAATCGTACACCGAGAGCTTGCAGCACGTTTCTCGCCTGGTTCTCAACAATAAGTGTGTGTGCATCATGCAGAAGTGGGGCGGGAAGAGGGAGGTCATGTACACCCCCTTCAAAGCCCTGGGAAGAAGTGTCGACTATGTACAGGTGAGTCTATCTATCTCAGGCAGCTCAAGCCTTGCCTAGCTAAGTACACGGGGGCAACATAGGCAAATTGTACAAAGAAGCTTTTGTGACTTCATAAGGGGATGCTAGGCTGAAGCATGTAGTGCACTGAGAGTGAGGAAAGTACATTCCTGGATAACACTGATGCTGTTCATTGAGGTACTTCTGTGGGAATTTGTTTGCATATCCCGAGGCTATTTCTGGCACTTCCAGAGCAGATCAGTGGTATTTTCCATGCCATCTTGGAGCACATACACATGACATTGATTGGTTATTTAGCTCAAGGGAATGTGTCACATAAATACATGTACATACATAAGACACATAAATACATTAAGTGAAAGTGACGTGTGGTCAAGTGGTCGCCGTGATTTTGCCAAGTAAAACATGTTCCTGGATCAACATCTTTTGTTGATGGATCAACATTACTGTCCAACATTACTGTACAGACTTAACCCAATCCCTACCCCTAAACCTAACCCTACCCATAATTTATTCCTAAAATCAGAGGGAAATGATAGCTGATTAACAAGGGTGTAGAAGCACCTAATCCTGATTGTAAGTCTAAAACTGACATTTCCTGAAAGGAATTATCTCTCAATTCTGATTGGCTGATTGGAATGATGCTCCAGGATCAACTAGGATGTTGATCCAGGGACATGTTGTACTTGGTCAAATCACGCTCACCGTGGTCAAGTATGGTGTCCCATACTCTGAATTTGTGCTCTGCATTTAACCCATCCAAGCGCACACACACAGCAGTGAGTAGTGAACACACACACACACACACACACACACATGGAGCAGTGGGCATTTTTTGCTGTGGTGCCTGGGGAGCAGTTGTGGGTTCGGTGACTTGTTCAAGGGTGTTATTGTGTCATGATGCATTCACTCCCCCAATCAACAATCCCTGCCGTTACCGAGACTCGACCTGCAACCTTTGGGTTACAAGTCCGACTATCCAATCATTAGGACATGACTGCCCCCTCTAACCATTAAACCCTCCAGGACCTTTTCTGTGGTGATTTATTCTAAACGTGTAATTCCCACTCCTGAATATTTACAAACTTCAACCAAAGGAGGCTAATTATTTTGGAGAATTTTATAATGGCACACAGTTAAGAACAGCTGTCTGCATGTGTTTTCACATCACATAATAGACCCTCTGTTGCTTTGGTAGACTGCTACATGATAATATTTACTTTTATTCAAACTATTTGCAACAATATGTCTTTCTAAAGATTTATAAGTAAAACTAGTGATCAAATGTCCTCTTATGTAATCCAAACATCTGTGCAATCGATTTTGATGTAAGAAGGATTCAGGCTCACCAAACTCAAAACCTAGAAGAACATTTGAACTCCGAAAATGTTTTTGCATTCCACGCCGCTGCTTTTAGTTGTTTCTCTGTGTAAATATGCGTTACATATTTGGCTGTTTGACACATAAACATCACGTTCCTAAAAAGCTGTGTCAAGTTGAAAATAATGTGTTTTGTGCAGACAGCCTCTGAGAAAGGTAAACCCGAAGCTGTCATTTATTGGTAATTTTGTGAAGGCTCCCTTGTATACTGAACAAATTATGTTATTTTATCCACATGCCACCTGGTTCCAATGAGATCCCTGACCTTTGCTCTGAGTGTAGAGCCCTAATTGTGTTTAACTTATCAGTGATCTTGCTACTTGGCTTGTGGTTAGTCTCACTATGGGGTATAGTTATAAAAGCAAAGTGGCATACATGACATTCCCTGGAAAAAGCGAGATAACCTCTGGGAGATGCGTGCTTAACGTTTCAATGATAGAACACTTAAACCAAATCGCTACTGATATTTGAACAGTGTGTCCTCGTGTTTGATGAGCCTACATTTTTGGCTCTATAACTGAACGTGTAAACCAGAACTTAATGATTAAGATGACTTCCGGGAGAGACTGATATACTTGTCCCAACATATTTAGCAGCATATTTGATTTATTGTGACCAATCACACAAAGACAATCTGGTTTCTATAGATGTGATTGTGGAAAAGAATAATATTTGCAGCAAAGAAAAATCTCTTCGAAGGAACACATGTCATATTAATGATGATATTAGGCATCTTTTAATTTGTTGAACAATGTGATGCATCAGTACATGTGGAGCAAACACTGGTTCAACTTAATTTCTCAGAGAACATTTTGTTCAAACATATGTAAAATGCATCACTGCAGGCATTTTCATATTTTTCAGTGCTTATCTTTTTTTGATGTACCTAAATTATGCTGGATGCAGGTATGTGATTCAGACACCATGTTGGACCCGGCCTCCTCAGTGGAGATGGTGAAGGTTCTGGAAGAAGATCCGATGGTTGGAGGCGTAGGTGGAGATGTACAGGTATGTGTTCTCTAGCAATTTTAACAACATACTGTATCACTCTATAGAATCAAGCATTTTAAATAATTTTGGAACCATTGTATTACATCCATATGGGGAATATCGGAAACATATCTAAAATTCTGCATCTCAATATGATTCCATTGATATTAAATGTAATTTCTATTATACTTTTAGAGTTAATGTAAACATGTGGATTTCATTCAGTATAAGCCTCCTGTATCGCTACATGGACTGAAAATAGTCACTGTAACATCTAGATTTAGGGTTTCAAATTCATATTCAGAGTTGTTGTTTTTGGGGGTGTAGGAGCCTGGGTGAATTGATAAAGTTGTTCAAGGTACTTAAATATTCAAACATTTTGTGTTCAGATAATGCATATTACTGTGCATCCTGTACAAAGAGACTTTAGATCTGAGATGGATTATGATGATTCTTTAGTATTTCAGTCTACATCCTGTGCTATTTCCATACATGGTATATGCATCTATGTGGCAGGTGACCAAGACCATTCTGTATGTTGAACTACAGAGTCACTTTGATTTCTAATCCTGTTTGTTATTCTGTCCCTCTAGATTTTGAATAAATATGAATCGTGGGTCTCCTTCCTCAGCAGTGTGAGATATTGGATGGCGTTCAACATAGAAAGAGCTTGCCAGTCATATTTTGGGTGCGTTCAATGTATCAGCGGGCCCTTGGGGATGTACAGGAACTCCCTGCTTCATGAGTTCCTGGAGGACTGGTACAATCAGACATTCATGGGAAGCCACTGCAGTTTTGGCGATGACCGCCACCTGACCAACCGAGTCCTGAGCCTGGGATATGCCACGAAATACACAGCCCGCTCCAAGTGCTTGACCGAGACGCCCATTACCTACCTACGCTGGCTCAACCAGCAGACCCGCTGGAGTAAATCGTATTTCAGAGAGTGGCTTTACAACTCCATGTGGTTTCACAAGCACCACTTGTGGATGACCTACGAAGCCGTCATCACCGGCTTCTTCCCCTTCTTTCTCATCGCCACTGCGATCCAGCTCTTCTACCAGGGCAGGATCTGGAATATCCTTCTGTTCCTGCTGATCGTCCAGGTGGTGGCGCTCATCAAGTCTTCGTTTGCCAGTTGCCTCCGTGGTAACATCGTCATGGTCTTCATGTCCTTCTACTCAGTGTTATACATGTCAAGTCTGCTACCGGCAAAGATGTTCGCAATAGCCACCATAAACAAATCTGGTTGGGGAACGTCTGGAAGGAAGACCATCGTGGTAAACTTTATTGGACTTATTCCGATCTCAGTTTGGTTCACCATTCTTTTTGTTGGCATTATTTATACAATAATCCAAGAGACCCGAAAGCCTTTTCCAGAGTCTGAAAAAGTTGTTTTGATAATCGGAGCAATCGTGTATGCCAGCTACTGGGTCGTGTTTTTGACTTTGTATGCTGTCCTCATTATGAAGTGTGGCAAGAAGAAGAAAGGACAACAGTATGACATGGTTCTTGACGTATAGTATTTCCCAGTGCCCTTCATCTTTTCTTTTCTACGTTTACATTAAAAACAATCTTAGACTGCTATCTGAAGGGGACAGGAAGTGATCCTGTAAGGAGACATCGTTGCTGCTGTGACTGTTACTAAGGATTTTCCTTTGAAGTGATAAAGGAAAAACATTGTAATGTGTGAGTTTTGACACTCTTGATGTTTTAGTATTCCACCACCAAATGACAACTTTTTTGCACTTTCACGTTCACTCTCATTATGCATAATGCTTGATATAGAACGTTAAGGAACAAAATACCTCTTTTTGCATTGTGTGAGTGTTTGGAATATAGTCAGATGAGACTCGTTTTTTTCTTAAGTAATTTATGATTTTTTTATTTAGTTTGTTTTTATATATATAAAATATATTATGCATACATTTTTAGACTGAAATCCAAAACAGAACTTCTGAGTATTTTTTTTTTGATTGTGCTGTACTTTGTATTTGCATAATGTATTTTATTGCCTTTTATATAGACTTGTTTATTTTTTGCTTTGCCACCAAAGATTCTCTATTTTCATTAAATATGAGGAAATGTAACTCTTTAAGACTTGCCTATCTGACCAAAATGTGAAATTAAGAAGCTGGATTTGTCTCTGTGATGACAGCAATAAAAGGCAAATTTAGGGATAAGTTATTCATTGACAAGAAAGGCGATGAACCTGTGTTATTATAATAAGTATTACATGGAGGGAAGACCAGTCTATTTATACAACATTATGGTTTATAGCTTTCTTCCATGTTTCTTAGCAAAATGTTTGTAATAAGAAATTATCGTATGCTGGTTCAGTTGAATGTTTTGAATTGTCCTGTCAAAATAATTGACAGTCCCACACAATCTATGCAATTTCAGCATGTGCCAATATCACATTGCTATGCAAATTTTCCAGAAAGTGACAAAGGAGCATTTGTATAAAAATGAGGCACAGATGCCTCTTGTTATTGTTATTATTTCACACAATCTTATGTCATCCATCAATGTCCAGAGCATTTGCAACTTTTCCAGTGATGCCAAACCTTCATTTCCAAGTAATGCCTTGCCTTAAATTCCTGGAAAAGCCCTGATTTTATTTACCAGGATTATTTAATGTTTACCAAATGTTTAAGAAGATTATGATTTGAATCGTATATATATCAAAGGGGCAACATGTGATGATGAGTGAAGTAACTTTGTTTTACAATAGACTACGGATTGTAATTGATGAGGGCTTTTACTAAGGCAGTATTGTCAAAAAGCACTTTTGTGTTTGTGCCAAATAAAAGAAAATACTTTATAATGCGTATCCAACATGCTGTTTCCTTTGTAAGCATCATGTCCTTGAAAAATAAATATATGACCTGATGAATCTGTTTTTTCGCTCTAACTCTGGCATCTGTTCGTATTCCTAAGCCCTCAGACTGCTCTTACACACACGGGCCTTGCTTGGCCTTCATTCTGCTATTTCATCAGCAACTGATGAGGGATGAATAGAACAATTATTTTCACACTGTATCAGGAAGGACGATTGCAATGGCGATGCTTTTTGTTTATGACATATACAGTGTAAGCAGGATGGAGCACCCATAGCCGGAGTCTAGACTGAGTACTTTAAGATGTCTACAGCTCTACAGTATAATCCCTATGCACAAGCTGTCATGTTAGTCTATAAATCAAAGATGATTTCATGGCTCAGAGTAGAGATGAAACTCACGGTTCTGTAAAAAGAGTTCATTATTCTGTTCGTAGCCGTAGTCTTGGCGGGCAATATCCATCTGAAACACTGCTGACAACTCTGAATTGTGCCCATGGCAGTCTTGGGAAAACCTGGGGCTGATGACGGCATGAACCCGGGAGCCGTCTTCCTTGACTGTCCAAAAAATTCCTCATCCCAGACTTTGTGTAGTCTTGGCAGCTTCGGCTACAGTGCTGTGCTTGTCCACTCGGCCACAGGTGGAGAGAATTGCATCTGAAAGCTACAGTCGTGTAGAATGGGGCAAATTTATTGCGGTCAAGACATTACTGGACAATTCATGAGATTAAATTTGAATCGAACTAGCCACACCCCAAAGGAAGATAAATCAATCTATCTATCAGTCTGTCTGTCTGTCTATCTATCTATCTATCTATCTATCTATCTATCTATCTATCTATCTATCTATCTATCTATCGCACTGGACACACCAAATGGCACAAATCACACTGAAGACTTGTAAAACACTAACAGTGTCTGCAGATGAGCCACATGCATTGCCAGTTTTATATTCAAGAAGGAACATTTAATTATTATTATTTTTTAATCATTTGAGCTGCATATTTATCATCTAACTAGTTATTTTACATCCAGTTTGTCCCAATTTGTTTAATAGAACAGATTTTTTAAATAAACACTCAGATGACATGGACAAATGCCATTACAGGCTCATCAAATCTTCTATGTATACACATTTGATCTGAAAATGAAAGATGATTTGACTAATAGAAGCATGATGAGAATAATCAGTTAAAGTGTGGCCTGAGTGGCCTACTGGGAAGGTTTAATGGACAGATTTAATAATATTTGGCTGAAATATTCCTTCAGATCTGCGAATATCGAAAACATTGCATACAAGATGAGCATTAACCATTGCTGTTTTAAAACACCTTTTTTACCCTGTCAAAATGAGCTCTGTTTTTAGCAAGCCATTCTAGTCCATGTTGCTTTAAATGCTAATGAGCTCTGCTGACCCCGCCCCTCTCTTCTGTGGGGTGACCAGCAGTACTGATTACTTTAGCCGCGAAACTTGCTTCCTAGCACATATTAGGAAAGGCGATTTGCAAAGATTCATTAAAAAAAACCTTACACACTTCTTCTGTCGCTGAAGCTGGATCACGAATGATTCGGGCGAACATAGACGCATTTAGGCAGATCGGGGATCGGCGCATTCTCTTCAAAACGAAAGTAAAGCTAATCCTCTGCGTCTTCAGCAGCTCAGATGTCGGGAGTAAATGACGACTGCTATATTCATTCTTACATCCAACAACAAAACACCTCAATCGCTTAATCTGAGACATTCTGTCTTCCCCTGCAACCGGAGTCGACCACATGGCTACACTCACAGCTCACTCAGGATTGGTCTAAGGTAAGACGGCTTTGTCAATCAACTATTGTGGGAGCGGCCTGTGCAGAACTACGCCATTCTGACAGGAATCTCAGAACAGCCTGATTTGAGAAGGGGATTTTAAAATAGGGATTTTAAGAAAACTACTGGGTGGATTTTTATCATTTTAGGATGGATGTGTACACACACTTCCAACACACATTTATGTTCAAACAACAACAAAAGTGAATTTTGCATCCGATGACCCCTTTAATACAATGCAAACTAAATTAAGTGGTCACAAATGTTCACCAGTGGCCAAGTTGCAGTCATTCTTTTTGACAAACATCATCTATGCTCTCATATCCATGAGAAGATCTTTAGTGAAACAGCACAATATTTTGCTAAACTCACATAGAGAATTCTTCAAATAAATAATAATAATAAATATAACTTGGGGAGGTTTCATATCATATACTGTAAAAATCAACATTACAAACAGCCTTCATTACTGTTATTGTAGTCTCTTTAATAAAACAATTAGAGTGCTTGAGTAGATTTTAGTTGAAAGTGCTAGCACGTTATACATAATTAATGTAGAGGTCAAAATGAACTCAAATCTTTCAAGTCTCTTGAGTTTAAAAGGTCTTGAAGTTACTGAAGGAATAAGGAACCATTAGCTCTGAAAACTTGGAGAGCCACCTTTCCTTCTCTGGCCTACTCTTTGTATCCTACGGAGCTTTATGACTCTGTTTAAATTAATATAACTCACTCATGCAAGATATCAAAACAGACTACGGCTGTGAAAAACAAAACCATGTTTTTAAGGGTGAGAGGTGTTTCTGTTCACCCTTTGAAAGTTTTGCTCACACATCATTAAAATGCAGACTTGGGCATCCTGGTGTACTTTTGTTTTATTTTATCCCCAAACACAATGTTTTTGATAAGGGCAGGAGTGTTCCTCTGTACTTCAACCAAGGGTTGCAGCACAAGAAAGTGCTTTCCCAATTAGAAGTGTAATTGGTCAAATTGGTGAAATTAAGTAATTGGGGTTAAATTTAGAGGGATGGAATGTGTGGGGGATTGGCCAAAAGTTGACTGAGGTGACCACCTATCATAAAACCAGAGACACGTAACTCAGTGTAGCCCATCACGTGGAGTCTTTAAACCCCAGGCTGCCCATTCAACATGGTTATAAATCATCCTAAACTGAAAGTTTGGGCAGATAATATCCACAGTGATGAAGACAAATGGTCCCTTTGCAACATGCAAATTCCTAAAGGATATTCCACTGAGACAGCAGTCTTCCAGTATTACCTATTGAAGAATTTCTCACATCACCCAGATCTGTTGGGTATTTCAGCAATCGGTGTGTTAATTGGACCAAGAAGAATCAAATTTGCAATGTCAAGATGAGGTCATGGGTTTTAAGCGACAGGTCCAGTGTGGAGCTCTGCTCTGCTTGCATTGATCTGTCTCACATGACAGGAAGTATCATATGGAAAGGTTATTTGAAAGACTGCATGGGGGGAACTGGCAGGTCAAAGGTTCATTAGGACGCGTAACCTTTATTGGTCACTTTTGTAAACCTGGTGCCTCAGAGACTTTACATCCATACAGACTATAGTAAAACTAAAATAAAGGCAATAGTTGGCATGGTTAGTTGAATTAATTGTCAAGTCACAACAAATAAATAAATAAACAAAAACAAAAAATCTAAATTACAGTGACACTCTTACAATGGATGTGAATGGGGCCAATCAGTAAATGTTAAAATTATCACTTTATCAATATATAGTATAGACATAATATGCATATTAACATGATGTGTTTGCAAACTTACATACAATTTTCACTTTGTTGCCATGACAACATAACACCATACAACCTAAAATGACTGAAAATGACTAAAATTAAAAATATAATTTGAATATCTTTACAGCTCAAATAATACACACATTTTAACAAAAGAGTTAAGAAAATTTAAAACCACATTTAAGCTTTATTTTTTAAATCCACAAAAAAAAGCAATTGCCAAAACTTCACCAAATTCTTGATTTTTCTTTTCTTTTTCTTTTTCTTTTTTTTCAGAAAACAAGGGGTGAGTCAAAATTTTAAAAATTGAATTCACAAAAATGTATTCTTTAATCCAGCTCACCTGCTTTGCTTGTTGGGTTTACTTTAAAAATCAGAGTATATTGTAATAGAAAAGCAGTATATGATACGGTATATGCACTTCTTTTTTTACTGAAGGTTGTAAGATGCTACAACTGCAAAATAGTAAGTAAACAAAGAAATGAAAATGAAAAAACTTCTAATTACTAATTAAGTTCATTATTTTTCAAGCATTATTAACTTTATCTAACGTTTATAACTTTATATAACATTAAATTGAATGTCTAATGTTTTTGTTGTTGTTGTTGTTTTACATTGTAATTCAGCACTCCTGGCTCAAATGCAAGCAGCACAAATCATACTGTACAGATGAATTTGTTGGTTTCCTTTGTTTCGTGTGTCTAGATTGAATCTGTTCAGTGCTCCATTTTTTAAGTCCCTCTTGGCAGGCTAAGTCTCCTTTATTTCTGCATCCAATAAAATGTTTCGTGTATCAAAACTGAAGAAGGGAGGTGCCTTAAAACACACTCATTACTCATAATCACATTCATACAGATTACAGAAAAGTACCCAACACAGCGAACCAAACAACAAACCAACTTATCCAGATGTTAGAGCCAGACAAGTGTATTACTTGGACCAAGGTTTGTTTGAGGGGGAATTTCTCTACAAGAAGACAGATGCAAAGACAGCAAAAAAAGTAGAAAGTAATGAAAGAGTATAATTTTGCACAGGGTGAGTCTCTTGCCAGAACAGCGTATGAAGTGCAAACTGCAGAGTCTTTGAATCAAATCTTTCGCTTTGTGTTTATTAACCTCTAGCAGCAGGGTCTGACAGCCTCATCCATCATACTCAACATCCCTGTGTGAATGAAAAGAGATGAGTTCTGCTTCCACTCTGAAAATTACTCTAGAAAAGAGATTTATCATCATTTCGTTTACATAGAACACACACAGATGTAATGAGTGAGCACTTTCTCGAATCTCAGTCTAAGAGGAACAATAAAGATATTCCACCAGGAGCAACTCAGGTCAAGTTGAATTTGCAAATCATGCGTTGATATGCGCTGAGTATGTCATAACGTCACAGTGATGATTTGGTGCAATGTTTTGCTCATTTAAAGTGAAAACATTTACATTTTATATAAAAATGCACTTTTGGTGCATGAAGTTAATGAGCCATTTGTTGAAAACTTAATGTCCACTTTAGCTAGAATATAAAAGCCTTTTCAGAAACAATACCAGATTTGTTGTGTAAAGCATCTCTGTCCATATTTTATTTAACCACTTTTATCTGAAGTCCTTTAATACGGCTTAATCCCAGATGCAACAAATACAGTCCAAGTTTCAGAGCCAACAACAGAGCAGAAAAGGAGAGAGAAACCAAAAACACAGTGTTTGTGAAGAAATCATGCCAGCTTGAATTCTCATAAATGAAGAAAACAAATGGTCTCTTTACAGCACAGATTGCTGTTGGGTCTCCCCTGAGCCTGATGATTAAAATTAGCTGGCTTTTTCAAACATCGGATGACGAATATGTGAATAAGATCTGTTAGGAGACTTCAAGATCTGCAAGCCAAATCATGTCAAAGGTTGTGAATAAATAGTGAAAAGAAGAAAAATTCACAGCTCAGTATCTTTGCACTAAAAATAATTTTAATGATATTAATATTTGTGTCTATGCAAAACAATCTCACAGCCCTCTACATACACAGTTCATATCAGCAGATGGTGAGCGTGATTTGACCAAGTACAACATGTTCCTGGATCAACATCCTTGTTGATCCTGGAACATCATTCCAATCAACCAATCAGAATTGAGGGATAACTTTTTCAGGAAATGTCTGTTTTAGGCTCACAATCAGGGTTAGGTGCTTCTACACCCTTGTTAATCAGCTATCATTTCACACTGATTTTAGGAATAAATTATGGGTAGGGTTAGGTTTAGGGGTAGGGATTGGGTTTAGTCTATATTTTTGGACAATAATGTTCATCCATGATCAACAGAAGGATGTTGATCCAGGAACATGTCTTACTTGGCAAAATCATGGGGACTATCAGCAGATACAATTTTGACATTGTGGTGAGTCACATGGGACTCACTGTTCTCATCTATTGTGTATCTTCAGAGAGAAGATGAATGGACTAGATTTGCCATGTTTAGGTCCAGACAGATGCTGAAACTTTTTGGATTTGGATTTGGAGGAAAAACTTGTGGAAAAGTGAAATTGATTAGTCGAGCAGCATTCCGAAAGTGTTTCACAGATTCATTCAGGAATTAAATAAATGATAAACAAATCTTCATGAGTAAGTCATTGAATCATTCACTCAAGTGAATCATTGAGTCATTCACTCAACTAGGTCCAGACAGAAACTGGACCTTTTGCATTTTCTGTGTGGATTTGGGGGGACAAATAGCAGAATCTTGGTCCTTGAATTTGATTTTGGTCAAGCAGCGTTCAGAAATATAATAGTCCAAATGCACATTGGACTTCACCTTTTTAGCGATGCTTTCTGCAGGTTATATAATTTTCGACTGTAAATTGCGATAAGTGATTGTCTTCGTGGGTAAGTCATTGAGGCCCTGTTTACACTAGTGCGTTTTCGTTTTAAAACGGCGTTTTAAAATGAAAACCATCCTAGTCAACACTTGTGTTTTCACTGCGTTTCAGAAACAATCTCCGTCCACACTACACAACTGAAAACGCATGTCACATGACCATTCATGCAGGTACAACAATGAGCATGATGTTATTGTTTACACGGTCGTCAAGAATACACAGAGCAAGTGTTGGCAGCCACACCATCGTTTTCAAAAGTCTCCGTTTTGGTCCGTTTACACTGAAATGCAACCTCTAAAACGGGTTCTGCAGCGTTTTCGAAAGTCTCCATTTTTGAGGGTCGAAAACGCTGGAGTAGTGTAAATGACAGGTCGTAACCATAGCAAAAGTTATGCATTTTAAAATGAAAACGTACTAGTGTAAACGTAGCCTGAATCAGTCACTCAGCTAATTAATTTAAAAACTTTAATTCAAGATCATCATTACTGTGTTTTGCTCAGAGGCATGCAACCTTTGTTTTGCTTTTGAACTATCTATATTAGCTGACCACAAATAAACTAGCTCGGAATATAGTTAATATTGGGCATATAAATGGCTTTATATGAGGTAAAATATGTTAGAAGTGAACATGCAAGAACCTGGAGTGTATCATTTTGTGATTGGGTGTTGCAGTCCTTTGATTGAAGATGCATCAGGATGCAAATTTATTTAATATGTTTGGTAGTTTGATTTTGATGCTATTTGATAATTCTTTGCATTCTAGATGCTAAATAAACCAGGGGACTTCCTGCAACTGGAAGAATAGATGACTAACACTGCTGTGCTCACAAGATAGGAGTGCTGTTCTGTTGGATCCTCTGGGACTGGGTGTGGGCTGGGACTGGCTGTCAAATCCATGCGGCATTGTGCTTTATATTACAGAAATTATCTAGTCATTTGTGCAACATCTGTTCACTCACTTACATACGACAGAGCAAACACCACAATCTCTTTTACACGTTTGTGAGCAGCTTTTGAAATTCAAACCACATGATTTAAGAGGCACTCCCAAACTTTTTAGGTTCGAGGTTTTGTATCATGAGCCAAAGGGATTTAAGGAAGAAGGCACAGTTTCAAGATGTAGCAATGAGCATGGATAATTCAGTCTTGATTAACTGCAGTGAAGAAGAGACGAATTAACCCTTTGCACGTGGAGTATACTAAAAGTGCATTACATAATATTGAAAAAAACTGCACAATTTTAAAATTGCATGACCTTGTGCCATAGTGTCCAAAAGCAATAAGCACGAATGAAAGTTACTGAAACATTGGTGATTGCTATGTTAATATAAGAGTTTTATACAACAATTCGTTCCAGTCCTGTAACTTGACACTTAACACTGCACTGGCTCCCTATTAAACATTGTATACATTTAAAATCTTGCTTATTACTCATAAATCCAATGGTTTAGCTCCTCAGTACTTGAGTGAGCTCTTATCGCATTATTGTCCTTCATGTCCGCTGTGATCTCAAAACTCTGGCCATTTGATAATACCTAGAATATCAAAATCAACTAAGGGCGGCAGATCCTTTTCCTATCTTTCGCCCAAACTCTGGAACAATCTACATAGCATTGTTCGGGAGGCAGACACACTCTGTCAGTTTAAATATGGATTAAAGACCCATCTGTAACATTGGGAGGTGTGACAAAGCAGTAGGGGATCCAAGTGCAGGATTTATTCAAAAGAGTGGTCAAAACAGGCAAAGAGTCAAACAACAGCAAACAGGTATAATCCAGGACGAGACAAAAGAGTAATCTACAAAACAGGCGAAGGTCAGGGCAGGCAGCAAACAATCGGAAACAAGGAAACAGTCCAGGGTCAAAACACTAAGGCAGGGATCCTCAAATCTGGCCCACGAGATCCCCTTTCCTGCTGAGTTTAGCTCTAACCCTAATCAAACCCACCTGAGCATGCTAACCAATGTCTTCAGGATCATTAGACGATCACAGGTAGGTGAGTTTTGATCAGCACATTGTCCCTCCAGGGCAAGATTAGGAACCCTGCCCTAAGGCAAGGCAAGAAAACAAGTAACTAGGAAAACACGGAAGACCAGGGAACTAGGGAACGGCTGCATGCGAACCATACTTGAGCATGAAATGAGTGAAAAAACCGGCTTTAAATAGGGGAACTGATGAAGTACCAGACACAGTGACTGAATCAGTGATCAAGATTCCAGGCAAAGTATTATGGGGAATGTAGTTATTGAGGGAGTGACAACAGTCTGGGGTGGAGTGCCCTCTGGAGGAGCTCATGGGCACTCCAGGTGGTGAACGTAACATCTCTTTAGCCTGGCAAAGACATAACACACAATCACTTTTCTATAAATCAAATCTGTTAAAGGATTGTTAGGCTGCATTAATTAGGCCAACCGGAACCGGGAACACTTCCCACAATACCAGATATACTCGCTACATTGTAAGAAGAATGGCATCTATGCTAACATTAATCTGTTTATTCTTATTCTGAGGTCACCGTAGCCACCCAAATCCAGTCTGTATCCAGTCCAGATGATGGATCAGCACCTATAGATGACCTCTACAGCTCTGAATGTCAGCGGAGACCATGTCAACTAGAATAACCCTAGAGAGAGATCCCCTGTGAAGACCTCGTCGGCCATCGGCACAAGACCATGAGAACCAGACGAGCCCTCTGCTTAATCTGACATATGTTGCAGCCTGGCACATATTTTTCCTGTTTAACACTGTATAGTTGCTTTGACACACTGTGTTTATATTAAGAGCTAGATAAATTAAGGTGACTTGACTTGACTTGATTAGCTAAAAAGCATCCTGTCTTTGTATGTGGAGATCTAGAGCATCTTTGGATTCGTTAGAAACTATTTATGTTGGTGGAGAAAAAAAATGTATACAAACTAACTTGCCAAATTTGTCTGAAATTTAAGTTACTCCATATTTACATACTTCTTGTTCATCGAATTTCTGCTTGTATTTGATATTGCTTAAATAAATGTAATGTTTAAGAGTATATTATTGACATTTAAAACTGTAAGGATCACGGTTAATACCACATAAAAAAAAACAAAGTTTGTAAACGGACAAACTGTTTGTAAAAAGAGATTTTGAAATATTTATTGGTTTAATCCCTGCATTAGAACAGAAAAGACACGCTAAAATAATAAGTCTGTCTTGTTCAAACTATTTCTCTGGCATTTCTCTGAACATCTAACAACAGTCTGATTTTTGAGAACTGATTCATTTGTCGCAATTAATCATGGTTCTATTACATTGTAAATTAAATACATCCTTAGAATATTCTCTCTCCATGCATAGACAATAATGCCAGTCAAATGCAGGCTAACTGCACTTTTGGCAAGTGGAAAATTAAAAACAGATGTCCTGACAGAGCACAGACAGAATATTGCTGTGAAGTAGACTGGAGGTACAATGTCTGTGATGGCCAGGGAGAGAAAACTCAGTAACTGATGACTCTCTCGTAGATTTTCCTTTCCTTAACATTTGTTCATGCTGGACATAAAGCACAAAATGTAACAAGACTGATTACCAAGACCAAAAACTATTTATATTACATAGAGCTAAATAAAGTTTTAAGGTAGGAGAAAATGTATGGCATATAAGAACTGCACAATATCACTTTCTTTCTTTATGTGATTGCAGACAGTTAAACTGTATATCCTGAAATGGCATTTTAACTTTGAGTGTTTGATCATTGAATGTGTATTGGCATGAGTAAAGCCTATAATGATTGGCAGTCATTTAGGTTTGATTAATTGGCAGTTGTAACAAGAATTATTTTACACATAATTAGATTAAATATAGTATAGTGACATTCAGTTGTGGGAACACATAAATTAAATCAGCCATAATCTATTTTAAATAGCTAATTTTAAAGTCAATGTAAATTTTCCAACACATTTTACTGTCATAAATGTACATTGGTCCATTACCAAGTGAAAGAGAATATTAAATGAGAAAACATATAGAGCGGGAATCTGTTGGATTGTGTAATGTGAAGTTACTTCAATGCAAAGACTTTTCATAGAAAAACACAAGATTATTACACTTTGATTAAACATTACAAAACGTCTAGGTTACTTGTGTAACCCTCGTTCCCTGAAGGAGGGAACGGAGACGTTACGTCAGTCGTGACTGACGAATTGGGATCCGCCGAGAGGACCAGATCGCACCTGCGAGTGGTTAACACTCAAAAGCACATTGTACGCACATCAGTTTTTCGCTGAGGAGCCGAGACTACGTGCCCCGGGCGTACAGCGGTGGTACAGCAACTGTGACGACGGAACGTAACGTCTCCGTTCCCACCTTCAGGGAACGAGGGTTACACAAGTAACCTAGACGTTCCCTTTCAGTCAGTCACATTCTACGTTACGTCAGTCGTGACTGGCGAATTGGGATCCGTATGTAAAACGCCACTATTGCTGACCCCCTCAAGTGCCCTGCGGGAGCCGGCAAGTCCCCCCACACCAGCTTGGGCGGAAGATAGGACAGCGGCTAGGTAGAGGTGTCCGCCACTGCTGTTCTATGCAGTGGTACTTTGGATAACACTGGGAAAGCGTACCCATTTGGGACGCTACGGAAGCCACATCCCACATATAGGAGGTATCATGTGGAATTACACATATGGACGGGCCCAGGGCAGTACTACATATGGGAGTCCCTGCGGTAGACTCAACCCGCTTGGGGTGAGATAACTACGCAGCAGAGATGGCAGTGAACGACGCCAGGGAAAGGACCAGGGCCGCTTTTTTTTTTTTTTTTTTTTTTTGTTGTTTTTTTTTGTTTTTTTTTTTTTTTTTTTTTTTTTTTTTTTTTTTTTTTTTTTTTTTTTTTTTTTTTTTTTTTTTTTTTTTTTTTTTTTTCTTTTTTTTTTTTTTTTTTTTTTTTTTTTTTTTTTTTTTTTTTTGTTTTTTTTTATTGTTTTTCTTGTTTTTTTTTTGTTCTTTTTTTTTTTTTTTTTTTTTTGTTTTTGTTTTTCCGTGAGGGGAGCCGTACTAGTGGTGAATGGAATACACATGCTGGGAGTACACCCCCGAAGGGGGAATCACTACACACGGGCACATAGCCCAGCACAAGGGTTGACCTTGGGCATGCACACGAGTGCTGAGCCTGGTGTCTGGCGCTCCGCTACGCCTGACTGCTGAGGGTGCGGGAGGAACTCCACCAGGTTTCGCCATGGGGAACTGATTGAGGAGCAAAAAAACGCACGTATCCGGTCCGTAGAGGGGAAAGGCGCAACAAGCGTGACCGACACCGAGCAGGTCCGGTGTTACTGCCTACCTGAGGCGAGTACACGAGAGGACACGGACTCTACACGGAGATTATAGAATCTCGCAAAGTGTAGGCGGCGCCCAGCCGGCAGCTCTACAGATGTATGCTATCGAGGCGCCCCGCACCAATGCCAAAGAAGATGCCACTCCTCTAGTAGAGTGAGCTCTCACTCCGAGGGGAAAGGTAACCGTTGGGCCTGGTAAGCTAAAACTATAGCCTCCCCTAACCAGTGGGCAAGTCTTTGTTTGAAGACAGCCTTCCCCTTCTGCTGTCCTCCAAAGCAGACAAAGAGCTGGTCTGAGGTCCTGAGCGCTCAGTGCGTACGGTCCACGTGTTCAATGCGCAGAGCGCGCAAGGGACAGAGCAGAGCGATGGCTGGGTTTGCCTCCTCCCGGGGCAGCGCTTGCAATTTCACCACCTGATCCCTGAAAGGCGTGTTGGGAACTTTGGGCACGTTTCCAGGCCGGGGTCTCAGGACAACGTGTGAGTTACCCGTTCCGAATTCTAGGCACGAGTCGTCGACCGAGAATGCCTGCAGGTCCCCTACCCCCTTGACCGAGGCCAAAGCGGTGAGGAGCGCTGTCTTCAACGACAGAAACTTAAGCTATACTGACTGCAGAGGCTCGAAGGGCTCCTCCTCCAAGGCTGCCAGGACCGAGGGGAGATCCCAAGAAGGTAACAGGTGAGGGCGCGGAGGATTTAACCTACTTGCCCCTCTGAGCGTGAGGAGACACCTGGAGAACAAAGTCATATGTTCCACCAGAGACCGACCGTTTACTGCATGGTGATGCGCGGCAATGGCGGCAACATACCCTTTCAGGGTGGAGGGAGACAGCGTGACTCGGCTCTAAACCATCACGCGCAGGATAACGAAGCATGACTGAGCGCAGGTATCGGGCACTTAAGGCGCGGGTGCCTTCCCGGCGGGAAGGAGCAACAACCGACGAACAGGTTCCACTTCAGCTTGTAAGCGTGTCTGGTAGACGGGGCTCTATCTGAAGCGATGGTGTTTACTACCGCTTGAGGTAGCCCACCTAGAACCTCCGCGTCCCGTTTTTCCAGGGACCATAAGTGGAGATTCCATAAGTCTGGACGCGGGTGCCAGAGGGTTCCCCTTCTCTGAGAAAGTAGATCCCTCCTCAGAGGAATTCGCCAGGGAGGGCTCTCGCGAGGAGCATCAGTTCGGGGAACAAAGTCCGACTGGGCCAGTATGGCGCCACAAAGAGGACCTGCTCCTCATCCTCCCTGACCTTACACAGTGTCTGTGCAAGAAGGCTCACCGGGGGAAACACATATTTGCGAAGGCCCCGCAGCCAGCTATGTGCCAGTGCGTCCGTGCCGAGGGGACCCGCAGGCCAGGGAGTAAAAGCAGGACTCGCCAATGGACGTGTCCGGGGCCGGCAAAAAAAGGTTACCTGAGCGTTCCCCACAAAGCGTCTCCAATTCAGCTGACTGTCTCGGGGTGGATGGTCGCCATTCTATAGCGGAAGGAGCTGAGAGGCTTGAAGTGGGAGAGGTAGTCGGCTCCTCAGAATTGAGCTCGCCTGGGATTGTGCGCGCAACGGCGCGGAAAGCCGACCTCAGATGCTCTGACTCCAAAGGAGGAGTTGGCGGGTGAGTTGCGACATGCGATGGGAGCGTAGACCGCACTGGTGGTTGATGTACGCAACGGTCGCAGGGCTTTTCATACGTACCAGTACATGCTTGTCGTGCAGCAGCGATTTGAAGCGGCGCAGAGCAAGCCATAATGCTTGCAACTCGAGGCAGTTGATACGCCACTGCAGTCGGGGCACCGACCAGAGCCCCGCAGCTGCATTCCAACTGCACATGGCACCCCAGCCCCTGGAGGAGGCATCTGTTGACACAACAACATACCTGGATACTCGCCCAAGGGACACCCCTGTCCGAAGAAAGGCATGATCTGTCCACGGGCTGAGGGTCTGACAGCAGAACAGGGTAACAGAAACCCGGTAAGTGCCGCGTCGCCATGCCCATCTCGGGACCCGGTCATGAAGCCAACGCTGAAGCGTCTCATATGAAGCGAAAACCGAGCGGTGTGACAGCGGCCTGAGGATGGCCATATGCCCAGGAGCATCTGAAATGTTTCACAGGAACCACCGTCTTGCACTGGAAGGACCCCAGGCAGTTCAGCATCGACTGAGCACGCTCTACGGAGAGGCGCGCTGTTAGATTGACTGAGTCCAACTCCATACCGAGAAAAGAAATCCTCTGCACGGGGAAGAGTTTGCTCTTTTCCCAGTTGACCTGAAGCCCCAATCGGCTGAGGTGACTGAGCACCATATCCCTGTGTTCGCACAACTGCGCTCGGGGCTGGGCCAGTATGAGCCAGTCGTCGGGGTAGTTGAGAACGCGAATGCCTGCTTTCCTCAATGGAACGAGGGCTGCCTCCAGGACCTTGTTGAAGACACGAGGCGACAGGGATAGCGCGAAGGGGAGGACCTTGTACTGATATACTCGCCCTTTCGAACGCAAAGCGGAGAAACGGTCAGTGTCGAGGGAGAATCGAGACATGAAAATACGCGTCCTTGAGGTCGACCCCCCCCCCTGCGAACCATAGAAAGGACACACCAAAAAAAACAAAAAGACGAATGCACCTGAAGATGCGTTTCTGCGTCAACATCCTGATTGGGAGCTTGTGAAGGGCCCGGTTCAGCACGCGCAGGTCAAGGATCGGTCGTAACCCACTGCCTTTCTTGGGTACGATGAAGTATGGGCTGTAAAAACCTGACCTAACCTCAGCTGGAGGGACCGGCTGTATCGCATCCTTCGCCAGCTGGACCACGATCTCTGCACGCAAGACAGGAACATCCCTGTCCAGCACAAAGGAGAACCGAATGCCCCTGAACTTGGAAGGTCGCCGGGCAAATTGAATCGCGTAGCCAAGTCTGATGGTTCTCATGAGCCAGCAAGACAGCCTGGGGAGCGCTAGCCAGGCCCCCAGCGACCGAACAAGCGGGACTAGGGAAACCACCGACGTACCCGCAGTGGGGCAACGCAGTGGAACACAGGGACCCAACCCGGGAGGCTTCCGTGCGTCCCAGGGTGGGGTCTGAGTGCGCGGCGCGCCACTTACCTGGCTCCACGGCTGGGCAGGGGGCTCGTGAGGAGGCATAGCATCCTTGAACTGAGCCCTGCTGCCCAATGGCAAAGCGAGAGGGGGACGGCCATGTGGAGACTAGGTCTCACGCACTGCCATCCTCGCCCTCTTGGAACCCAGAGAAAAAAGAACCCGCTCTTCTGTTGAGGTTTTGAGCACCACTGGCTGGGTAGCCAGTGGCAGAACAAAAACAAAAGGGAACATAAGACTCTCCACCCGGCCCTCCTCCGGGGGAAGAAGTGGTGCGGTCACCATCTCCTGAAGAGCCGGATCCAAGACCCCCGGGTCGCCCGTCCCAGGGACACCGCCCACCCTGGCGCTTCACGGGCTTGGCAGGGGCGGAGACGGGCTGCGCCGCTTTCCTGCGGCCAGCTCCACGCTGCGCCGTTGTGAAGGCTGCTGCTGCGGCCAAGCTGGAGCGGAGATAGAGGCCACAGGAGGGAGCTCTCGGTGACGAGCAGACAGAGGGGCTGCAACCAGCGGTGGGGTGGCTACAGCAGCCAACCACCGGGGCAGGATGTGTCGAGACGCCTCAGTCTGCTTCTGTGCGGCGGAGAACTGATGGGCAAAGCTCTCCACCGCGTTGCCGAAGAGACCAGCCTGGGAGATCGGGGAGTCCAGGAAGCGATGCTTGTCAGTCTCCCTCATATCCACCCAGGTCAGCCATAGGTGGCGCTCCTGGACCACCAATGTGGACATCGTCTGACACAGGGCCCGCGCCGTGACTTTCGTCGCCCCAAAGCGCGAGGTCCGTCGCCGTGCACACCTGAGTCAGCACCACCCTCGCGCAACTGCTTCAACGCTTTGGCCTGGTGGACTTGCAGGAGGCCATGGCGTGCAGGGCGGAAGCGGCCTCTCCAGCAGCGCCTGTAAGCCTTAGCAGTCAGAGCGGACGAGAACTTACAGACCCTGGACTGAAGGCGTGGGACTACCCCTCGCCAGGCGCGGCGGCACTTGCGGCCGAGATGGAGCCGCGTTTCGCTCTATGCTAGCAAACGGTGTAGGTCCTGCGTTCGCTCCAAACCGACCTGGCGACGTCCACATACCGCTTGGCGCCGGCCCTACGTCGAGGGTGTGGTGAGAGACGGAGGTAGGCGTACCAAGGGTTCGGTTTGAAGGGGACAGAAAAAGGTGCCGTTCACAAGTACTTTGTAACCTCGATCGATTGCCAGTTATCCGCAGGAAAAATAGAAAACCAGGAGGCAGCGGCGCGATCCCGGACGCGCCCAGGAACCAATCATCCAGCCTCTAGCATTCGGGAGAAGGAGGAGGCCTCCAGTGGAGCCCAACACTCTCGGCGGCCCGGGAAACCATAGCGGTCAGCTCTGGATCTGACTCGGGAAACGCCACTCTACCTGACGGTGGCAGCGCAGTCGAATCCTCATCTCCAGAGCCTAGCTTGCCCTCCGATGCAGTGATCGACATCCTGTCTTTTGCCTGTGTCCCACACAAGATGCTGGACTCCGTCCTGTCCGAGGACCCAGCACACTCGTCAGGAAACCCCAGGTGGTGCGCCATGCTTTGATTAATTATAGCCCTCTGGATACGTACATCGACTGTTCGAGTCTCACTATAACCCTGCAGGTCCTCCCCTTTAGAACTGAAGTAGCCCTCTGAGAAACACTTAATATCTAGAGCGTGGGCATAGCAAGGGGAATAACCCCCCCCCTTTAGAGAGGAGGTATCTAGATCTCGCAACGTCGCGAGGTCATGTTTTTTTTTTTTCACCCCGTCACTGAAGAACATGGCCATCCATGAGCGCTCGCTCAGCGGCTGTAATGCCCATACACTATGATAGCACCAAGTATGACCATCATCTTTAGACATGAACCGGAGCCGGTCATCCAGAAACGCAAGCACTAAGCGGTGAGGCATCTTTACAAATACTCCCTCGTGGATTGGAGCTATTTTAGACAGTTGCCCATTTTAGTGAAAACAGGTAAACACTCTGTTATAGATTTCTCTGAAAGCTTCCCAGTGGGATTTCTCTGCGGACCGCAGAATTTCATCTTCCCCCCCCCCCCCCCCCATCCCACGTTAATATGAGCAGCACTGAAATAGGCAACCCGCTGACGCGCCGGACACCAACGCCAGGGAGCTGTTATCTTCCGAAAACGACTCGCAGAAGAATTTGTCTGAGAAAGGCTCGGGCTACCGCGAAGCGAAAAGTGGGTGTGTGGCGCGCGCTCGCACTTTTATACACCTCGTGCGGGGCGGGGCTGCGCGGGCACGAAACACGCACGCCAACTGTCAATGGCTTGTTTAGTTAACACTCGAAGGTGATTGGGCTCTCGGGCGAGATCCCAATTCGTCAGTCACAACTGACGTAACGTAGAACGTGACTGACTGAAAGGGAACCAAACTTTTTTCTATGAAACAATGCACACCAATAAATAATTCACAGTGATGTCAAGAATATCAGTTTTAATTTCTGTTAATATTTTCTTTAAGGCCTATATTTATTTTGCCTCTTTTAAGTGTCAGTTTCCGAGTTTTTTCACATCCACATGTTCATCAACGTTTTCCTTTGAAATTATTTCATAATCATCTGAACATACTTTTCAGACGTGTCATTAGCAAAGGGTGGAGAACGTCAGCATCAGATGAAAGAACCGGGATCCAATTATTTCAGCTGTTTACACATTCACATGCATGTATGCTCACATGTTTGCTAAAGTGGTGCTTAAAGTGCAACCAGAGTGTACAACCTCAAAAAAGTTCTCTGGAAACTCCCTCTGATTTATGTTTTGAATAACCGAATAGCCTTATCACCTGGTTTGCAAATAGTTTAGGCAATGTTAGGTTAAAGATGTAAAGAGCGTCTAGACTCCACTGGATGACAAATATTAATTATTGTGACTGTGTGTGTGTGTGTGTGTGTGTGTGTGTGTGTGTGTGTGTGTAGTGTGCGTGCGTGTGTGTGCGTGTTGTCCTTTTCCTTTTCGACTGTTGTTGCCATTGTATTTATGTTATATTCAGATGGAACTCAAACAAGATTCATTATAAATCATTAAAAATATAAATTATGTCAAAATGATGGGCTTTTTTGTGACATACGGAACCACTTCAAATTGGCACAGTCTGATTTCCTGTCTAGTTTCGGCTAGTTGAGCATGAGGTAACTGGGAGTGAACAGACAGATCCGTTAATGCAGTGGTCACACACTGCCTCTCTGTTTGTGGGACAGAAGGAATGAGGGAACTGCAGCTGCCAGAGAGTTTGTACATAAACTGCCACCTTTCCACTCATCTCTGGTCATCATATGTTGGTGTACAGAAGATGCATTGTTGGCAGAGGCTGGAGAGAAGATGCATCCTGGATGTGTCCTTTGACAGAGGTCACAGTTTGTAAGAAACAAACACACAAAAGGGTTTTTGTACAACTTAATGAAGTTTTCTAGTCTATCTGCCTGAGCTAAAATATATATATATGAGGGCCAATGATGTACAAGAGTGTTCACAAAAAAGAAAAGGTGAAATCAAGTCTAAAACATGTGCAAAGTTGGTTTCATATAGTTGAAAATGTGATATGGTTTTCATACCATTTTCATGGTATGCGCCTTCTTCCATTCTTCACCATTTCCACATACAGTGTTGCACAAAGGATTTGACACGTGAATCCATAACTTGTAATGTAAAATTTTGCTTTTCTTTGTCAAAATGAAAGAAATGGAACTCAAAAACAAGATCCAAAAACAGGAATTTTAGCTTTCCTCACGGTCAAAAGACTATCTAGCACAAAATCCTTCTTCAAATTGTTATGCATAAAACTAGCTGAAGTCAATACAAATAACACAAACTATACATATATCAAGAAACAAAATCTCCCACATTAGTTTTAATCTCTTTTTTCCCCCATATCTTTATGTTTTAGTTGAGTTGCACCACACTTGTTTTTATCATTAAAAAGGTAAAATGTTCTGATTTAAGAGACTTGACATTACATCTGAAGGGCTTTATGATATAATTTCCTGTTTTATGTTTTTTTCAGCATGTTGGTTGGACCACACAACTTTGATTTTTGCTGATAAAGTTTTGCAAGTGCATTGAAGCACTTATGTTAAAATGATTTTTTGTTTCTTCTGCATTTTTTTTACGTCCCATAATAAAATATCTAAATAAATTTTAAAGCAGAAATGAAAAACATCCTCATCATATCAAGATATGTACGTATCAAATCATTGTATGTTTGAAATGAATTGCTTTCAGTTATTATTATTATTATTATTTTGTATAAAACATTGTGCAAGACACTAAATCCCAGGTTTTTTCTAGAGGGATTGTACTATTATCGTCTCGAATATACTGTAAATTAGATTCTGCCTAGTGACTATTTTTTAAACACACAGAAGGAAAGGATGGTGATGTTACCTACAGAGGAGCCAGGAGGAGAAGAGCAATATCTCAACATGTGTGACAAATTATTATTTAGAGTTCATAAAAAGATTTTGAGCACAATTATTTGATTAGATGCTTTAATTAATGGTCTTGCATCATGGGAAACATTGTGAGCAGATTATTAATCTGCCCTGGGGAAGCCAGGTGCCTGTTCTGCATTAGAGATGAGAGAGGGCATAGTGAACAACAAAGAGTATGAGAGAGAGTGATACACATGAAATGAGAAACGCCCTACGATTCGTTTCAGACAGGGACTCATGTGCACATGTGGTGCAGTTTAACGAGGGCTATAAGACGCAAATTTGAGGGAGACAGAAAGAAATGATCGAAAGGCCAGTGAATGACTGAGTGAAACTCTGAGCGCCAAGAGCTGTGATGCAATAACATCAATACTATCACTGCAAGTCCTTGGCTGTGATCTTTATCTGGCCTGCGGTGGAACCCTTTCAATTGCAAAGACCACCACAGACTTGATGTACTTTCCACGTTTATTACTGTTTGTCTTGATATTTCATGTTGTGTAATCTTGATGAAAATTGGGTGTTTTCTACTTATCTGTGTTGGGGAAGATACTTTGGTCACTGTTCTGCCAGTCAAAAAGAAGCTATGCTAGGAGCCAATATATTTTTTAAATACACATATTACAATCATATTACGATTTATTCCAATCAAACAACATTTCAAACAGGGTATCACCTCCCTAAAATCATCAATAAACATGCTGTGTATTGTAAATAATATAATGATATATATGTAAAATAATTGTGCCAGTAGTAAAACAATACAAACGGGACAAAAAAAAGCATTTTAAGTTTAGAAACATTTTGAGTCCCCACTCCCTTGCCTCACAGTGCTTTGGTCACATTGGACCTGGTTTCCCCTTACCTTGCAACCCTTTAAACACACACGAAGTCTAGAGAAGGAGACGTAAATTCTTCAGTAGTTGTGGAACTCCACTATATAGGCTGTCAAGGGCTAGTTTTAATCACTGACTTATCAACCTCAGTGTGCGTGCTTCACGTAAATCTTACTAAGACTCTACCTAGCTGCCGCCATCTCTAAAGCGACAAAAATAGTCGTAAATTAACACAAGTTTGAATGAGTCAGAGTTTGTGCATTGCTTAAAGGGCAATGACACTTTGTGTTGTAGCTTTTGTATTCACTACAATACACACTACTTGTACAAACGTTATCTAGAAACCACAGGCACAGGGAAATTCGCATGAAAAGTCTGGCAAAGTTATGAACAAACATTTTTTCCAGTCACATTGACAGAACATTCATTCAAAGTTATCGGACTTTAATAATTCTCAAAATTTGTAGACACACAAAGAAACATTATTTATTTGCAAGACATATGTTTGTAGCTGGAAACGGTGACTGTGCAGCTAACTGTGAAGCTTACTGAAAAGTAACTAATCATATGTGAGGACAGAGTTTACCCTGGGTCACTTGCAAATGCAAGGCTAAATCTGTGGCCTCTTGTGGCGACTGTAGGCACGTCAACTCGCGTTGAGCTGTGTGCGTACACTTGTGTGGATAATATCTCTATGGAACATGGTTTATTCCACACCATTACTTCTCTGAACTGAAAAAAAGTATCAAATAAATAGCTGTAAAAATCATCTTCAAAGCTTTTGTGTCTCAAGAAAGAAATGAAACACTAGATGGTGTGATATCAGACTGTACGAGGAGACAGAGAACATATTTGGAACTAGAAGATATCTGCCTTTCATCTTGAGATGAAATAAGCACAATGAAAATTGGTGTCAAGCAAAAACCTTCTGGCAATTATGCGATTTCGGTGGTAATCAGAGCCAGTGTCTTTGTGCACATGGTCATACATAAGGTCTTCTGAAATCAGTCTTCTTCAGGGAGGATGTAATTACCAAGGGGACCCAGTGCCCGAATCTATATTCTATCTATCTATATATTATCTATCTACTATATCATCTAGTCGTATCTTCTATCTACATCCTCTGTCGTATCGTTGTTTTATTCATTTATATCTAAGTATTTTTTATTTGGAGTCACCATACTTTTTCATTTGCAGGCCATTTTACTTTTTTCTATTGTATTTCTGACAAAACAGGATATTCCATATGAAAAATGTAGGACTAGACACTAATCATTGTACCTATTGGAAATTGATTGGATTGTGAACAGAGTGAGTTTGTAAAAACTATGCCTGAAAAGCTATTTGGCTGTTGATTAAAATGATCTGAAATTATCCCAAATTCCTGCAAATAAGATAAATAAGACAAATAACTTGTCTCAGAGGAACCAACCAGATTTGCATCTGAATTTGACAGTCAGTGACCAAACACATACATGTGTTTCAAGCAACATGAGGATGCATGTGTTGACATAATTTTTAGTCTTAAGCAAATTATTCTCACTTTTTACTTCATGCAACTTAATAGTCAAAAGATTTTCATTGGTTGTGCTACAAATGTGTCATTGTCAAAGTAAATATTGAGAAGGTCTACCACAGCATCTTCCTCATCCGCTTAAACATCCCAGGAAGTTTTTCCTTTGCTATTGTTGCCTTTGCCTTTTTCAGTGTGGAGTTTACAGTGGAGACAGTTTTTCGATTTCCTTTTATCGTCTTCATTTTTTTCTAAAGCTGCTCTTGACCAGTGCAGTGCATTTATAAAAAGAGCTTTACAAATAAAGTACAAAGTGAAAGTTGAATGAGGGGAAGATATACATGTACTGATTTAAACTGAGATGATAACTAAATCCTTGCTATTGTGCTGAATCAGTGCTACCAGGTCATGATCTTCTTCTTTTTTTAATCAGACATATCTCTTACAGCCTATAACAGACTAAAATCACACACAAAAAAACACAAGATAGAGATAAAACCAATAAACAAAGTAATATAAAAAGTGTTAAAATACAGTACTTGTCCAGATTGAAGCACTTTAGCATGATTAATGAAATGAAACATGAGAAAAAGCGAGCAAGAGAGAGAGGAAAGAGGGTGTGGGAGACAGAGAAAGAGAAACATTAGAGAGTGGCTTAATCCAAACAGCTCCACTTGGACACCTTATTTCAGGCTCAATATCACAGCAGCTCTGGGAGCCAGACTGTAAAACTCCTCTGACACACTTTCCATTGTGTTCCATCAGAACTGGCAAAGTAGTGAGTCACTGTATACATCCAATTCAAGCCTCGCACAGTCTCTCTCACAGTCTGGAAAGACGTGCCTTTGGTGAAGTTGCATAGACTCTATCTGGGTGGTTTAATTGCAATCACACAGGAAGTTATCCATCTAACGTTGACAACCAGCGGTAAACACATGCAGTGCTTTTGTATACAACCCTTACAAACCCGTTTGCTACTACAATGGGGCATGTATAATCTTAAGCATAAAGCTGGTGAAAAATAGGACACTTCAGAACTATATAAACAGATGTGTGTTATCAAAATGTATTGAATAACCTGCCAGTAATAGTCATTAACAGACATAAAAGTTGATCTAGTTGTGGAAATAAACTGTCGAGTTACTAGAAAATCACAACCAATCAGTCATGGTGTTGCAACATCTTTTCAACAGTTTACAACTGTAGAGGAGACAGATGCTTGTAACACAAAGTGTTGGATGAAATCACTTTCATACATGATCGTCATCCTCCGTGTGGACAATAGAAGGAATGGCAACAGATGCAAGGACACAAAAAAAAACTCCCCTTTGAGGCATAGGTGCGGTATAATACATTTTGGTTTGAGCGTCAAGTTAATGTGGAAACGGACAGAATTTGTGTATCATCTGAATCAGCAGATTATCTTGCTTAAATTGTACGCAAATAACCGATACAACTATTAATTAGTGAAAAAAACCTAGAATATTGAAGGGGTTTGAGCAGACAGGAAGGGTTGGAAAGGGCCGTTCATCCAAATTATGTCTATAGTTTTAATAATCAATCTAAGGTCTAGAGAGAACGAAAGTCCATATGACAGATATAATTTTTTTTAGCTGGGTGAACAATTAAAACATTGACAGCCAATCAGAACCATCTAACTTTAATCAAAGCATTTAAAGTGAAGCAACCATAACTGCATAACAGGAGGGTTAGAATTGCGACACCTGACTCACAATTTGGCTAATTCGGTGGCAATATGTATGAATTTTGAAGTCTCATGCATTTTAGTATCAATGATTAGTTCCCCGATGGCGGTTACATTTACATGTAAAACAGTTCCAGCGAGGAAACTGAGAAATTTATAATTTTACCCTGCTTGCAGTTAAAAATGGGGTAGTAAAAAGCAGGATAAGGTTTGGTTTCGAAGCACAAATAGTTAAGACAAGGATTACTTAAGTTTAATTTTTTAAAACTTCAAACCTAAAGTACTGAGTAAAAGAGGAGAAAGTAAGCTGCAATGTCACGTATAATGGTGCTGTCTGTAAGGAGTTAGGAGAGGAGTAGAAGCAAATCATTTAATTAGTACAAAATTGACACCAACTATTTCAAACTTTGAGGAACTAGATATTGTTGTTGGACATAATACAGTAATTTTTAGTTATCATTATAGTTATCATATTTTGTCAATGGGCCTTCACATTTTCTGACTTGTTCATTTCTATTGCACCCACGACTAAATAAATCGACAGTTGACGAGCAGTTTGGAACAAGAAGCACTACCAAGGGGCTGTGAGATATACTTTTATAATGTTAGCGTATGGTTTATGATGTTGTTCAAGAACTTGCTCATTAGTATATAATGTTTTGAATTTTGTTTACATTAAACGTTAAAGATGAAAAAAAATAAATAATGCTTTAAAAAAAGTTTTTTTTACACAAGTAAATTTGTTTAACAAAATAAATGCACATACAAAATTTAAACTGACGTAAAGTTAGGAGAAAAATAGACACTGAACAAAAACATGGCAGTTCAGCAGTAGGGTATAGGTTGTAAAAGCACTACTTGCACTTAATATTCATTTTCACAGTTTAGGTTCAAACAAGTCCAAAATAACTTTAATTTGGCACAGACACATGTGAGACAAATATATAAAAGATTGAAAAAAATTGTGCAAAAAACATAGTTACAGACGTTAAAGCAAAATAAATAAGTAAATAAATAAATTTCAACCATCCCAGGTCACCTCATATATGCTGATGCTTTTTTGTTTGCTTTCTTGTTTTATGAACTTCTGGATCACTCCAGTTTTTACAGTTTTAGATGTTGTCACACAAACTGCCTTGTTTGCATCATTTATCTGTTTTGCACCACAGTCAAAACCGAGAGTGCTGATTTATTTTAAAAAAAAAACTTTCCAGTGAAAGCCTCTCCCTACACGGTTCACCCGCAGGTGTGACCTCCAGCCTTTGCAGAGGTGATGAGGTAATAGCAAAGCAGGTGTGCTTGTGTATGTATGTGTCTGGTTGTTTTTCCTGCAGCTGAAAATCTCCATAGAGTGGTGTCTTACAGATGTGCAGGGCTTATTTCTAGTGCTGTGCCAACTACTCACGCTGTGTGATCTCACACCATGCACACTTAAATGCACTCGTACAATCATGCTATACACTCCACAGAGCCCTGAGTCAACCTCGCCTGTCATTAGGCAACTAGTCAAAGCTTTGCTGTCATCGGGAGCCAATCTGTTTGCTGCGGGGAGAATTGACACTTATGTAAATGACTAAAGCTCAGAATCAGTTGATCATAGATGCACTATTAATAATATTTGTATATGTTTAATTCAGTGTTACTTGCCATTTCTTTACGAAATTTACTAGTCATTTCTTAGTTTTTTTTTGTGTATTAACTAAGAAATTGAACCCTCATTTGGCATTTGAACAGTGTATACAGATGCACTGGGAATGTATTTTGGGAGCTACTGAACTCAGTGACCTACTGACAGTTGAGTACGAAGGGAAAATTCAACTGGAATAAAAAACGTCTTGAAGAAAAGGCGCTCATAATGTTGTTAAGTGGAAGGCAGCCATTCATGTGAATGGTGCCATGCCAGTATTGTTTGCCAGGGTCGGCTCCAATGCAGGCTCTCCAGTACACACACACACACATAAACACTCAAGCAAATTATTAACAATAATTTAACTATTGTTTGTTCTTAGTATATTGAAGGGATCCTCTGCATGGGAATATATCCCAGACAGTTTACATAAAGATATTCTGAGACATATTTCACACTCTTTTTTTCTCAATAAGCAAAGCTCAAAATATGTGTGCCACTCCCTCTAGTGGAGGGATGTGAAAGCAGAGAGGTAGAATTGGCTATTTTATTCATCACAGTCAATCACTGACTGCAATGACATGTACAGCTATACTTGTTTTTCAAAAACTAATATTGGCCTCGAATGTCTAAATAACTTCATACTGACTCATCAGCTTTTGCTGACACACAATGGAATGAATACAGACATGTGCAGCTGTGCTGTGAAGATGGGACAGTTAAACAGTGTGGTGTTCAAATGGACAAACAATGCTGCCATTCCAGATAAAATGGTGCAAACAAATAATATTATTATGACACTTTAATTATGACACTGAAAGAATTCATCATCTCTTTTTTCTGGAATTGCACATCTAACTAGCGCCAGAATAGAGACTGCCAATTTCCATTAGCAGAGTGAAATCACACTGTTTACACAAACACAAGCATTTCTGGATTTGTTTTGAACAGGGAGATTAACGGAGAGTGCGGCCAATAAACCTGTGACCACAGGAAGGGTGACAATGAGAGAGGGAGTGTGACAAACTGCACTTTAGTCATCACGCAGTATCTTTTAAACTACAATTATCATGATTTAAAACCACTAAGCAAATGCCATAGAGTGAAATGTACACAACAGTTAGTTCTGGCCCTCAAATTTGATTGACTGAGTGGCGTTCCAAAAAGATTTAGTCCAGCATCACTGGGAATTTTCTCTGTTTGTATCACTAACTGTCACTGAGCCAAATTTGACAGTAGCTCACAACATTGTGTCTAAAATCTAGGTTGCCCAATGCGAACTTCACCAAGTAGGTGGCGGCAAGTGACCACTGTCATGACCGGCACTCTCTTCCACCCTCAATACCATGACTGAGGTGAGACCCTTGAGCAAGGGGTCCCCCAACTGCTCCCCTGGCACCGCAGCACATGGCTGCCCACTGCTCCGGGTGTGTGTTCACGTTGTGCGTGTGTTCACTACTGTGTGTGTGCGCACTTGGATGGGTTAAATGCAGAGCACAAATTCCGAGTATGGGTCACCATACTTGGCCACACATCACTCGCGCACTCATTTGAGTACTATGAGTCATTGAATAATTCATTCAACCACCAGTAGGGGGCGACAAGTAAAAAAGTCATTTATCCATTCAAACAGTTTGTTCAAAAATAATGATTCATTTGGCACGAAACAATACTCTTGTGAATCGTTCAGAGACACATGACAGACGCATAACAGTTTTTGTTTGCGAAACAAAAATAGACAACGTAACTCGCAATATTGTGTGTAAATGTAGGTTACCCAATACCAAATTCATCAGTAGGTGATTACAAATGAGTGCTGTCTTTTGTGTATGATTAGTTACTGAATCACTCATTCAGCCGATTTGTTTAAAAACAATGATTAACAAAATGGCACTATTTTGCGATGCACAAAGACGCAAACTGATTCATTCTACTGTGGAAATATTTTCTGTGACAGGGCAAAAATTGACAACAACCCACAATATTGTGTTTAAGATGTAGTTTACCATTACAAACTTCACCAGTAGGTGGCGACAAGTGACTGCATTCATTCTGGAATTAAATGCTAATGCTATGCAGTACTCAAAGACATGTGATGGTTCATATATTGAAAATTGAGTGATACATTCAACCTATTTGCACACAAAAAAAAATTATAATAATAATTTGGCAATGAAATGACAATACTGAGGGATGTAGTTCACCTGATACCAACTTCACCAGCAGGTGGCGACAAGTGAGTACTGTATTTTGTGCATTGTGTGTGACTGAATCATTCATTCAAACGATTCATTCAGAAACTATGATTCAATTGGGAATGAAATGCCGTTAGAACAAAGAGATGTTTTTGCGAATCTTTTCATTACAGCCCTGATTTTGGCTTTAAACAGTGGAGTAGCCAGATATTCTTTTTTTATTGTTGGAATTGCTGTCAATTAAAATCTGTTCCAATAACGACACACAACATGACTGTAAAATTCTGGGTTTATTGTGCTTGCCAACAGTAGTAAAATTTGACGATTTGATGATTATTATCTCTAAACACCTGGCACACACCCACTCCTCCTGATACATACACAATTGTCAAAACACATAAATATGTTAAACATATTTGCTTATTTATAAGCATACACATACAGCTTTAACAGTCCCATATCAGGATATATCAGAGAGGTTTGGTGAGTGTTACTGCTGTCCACACAGGGAAAATTAAACCAGGAGCCATCAAATGCTTCCACATGGGCTTTACAATAACATCCTGCACAAGCTAACAGGAGAACAGCACCAGCCAGTCAGACAGAGGAACCTACAGATCTCATATCCAAATACATTTTCAGCTCAGCTCAGTCCATTTATTTCACAATCACAGCACAAGTTAACCTATCTTACTCCTATAATGGAAGCCCCTGGAGAAGTGGTGAAGGCATCCACAGAATATGATGCCACTGACCTGTTTTTAGTAAACCTAGAGCTGCTTATGGGCCAAGTTGTCCTGCAAAACACAGTGGAAGGAGTGAAAATTAACTGAGGTCAAAATGCAGATAAATATATAAATATAGCATGTTTGATTGTTATTTCTTACAACTACAATGCATTTTATTTTTGTTCCTGCATCACCGTTTGAACTTTGAAGCATGTGAAACATGCTTTACAAGCAGACCTGAGACATTTGATTGTATGATAGAAACATGATTGAAAAAAAAACTGCATACATATAGACACATCGTGATGGAAAGCAGCAGTACAGCACATTAAGGCTTTTAATGAACTTAAATGGAAACGGCTGGAGAGAATATTGCATTTAATTAACCTTCCAATATGTTTCAAGGGTCAGCTTATGGGCATATTACTCACACCTTCTTATACACCAGCTCAGATAATATTATTCCACAATGCCTCTGGCATATTAACAGTCCATCAGTTAAAAATAACAAAATAATTGAATTGAAATGAAATGGGAAAACACAGCTAGTGGAATTTTGCATTGAAACTGCACAGTTCTTCTGTCCTACTGTCAGTCACAAAGAATATGATGTCATGGTTGGGTATTCAAATAATTATTTCACAGAATTTGTAAAATAAGCAATTAAAATGTCTGGAAATCTTGCAGTGCAACAGTTGTGTTGTCATAGCAATGCCACTAAGCCATGATAAATCTAGATTTTTTTTTTCACTACTGGTTCTTCTTTTTGTTCTTTCTAACTTCTAAGTTATGAATCATAATTTATAACAACTTCAGTGGTTCATATGAACTGATCACCGTACAGTGATCATAGTACATATCAGAAAACTGAGCTGTAACATATTTCAAGATGTAATGTTGAAGGTGTTTAAACAACATAAAAATATATGTCCTTTTATTCTAATGGCAGTATTGTATTAAAGATGGTCCTGAATTACATATTTTGCCACATTTATCTTCCATACTCTCAATTTTATAGCCCCGTAGGTGAACTTGTTTTGCCATTACTTGACTGAACTGTGAAGAAGGTTGAACTGATGTGATGTTTTATTCATGAATACAAATAATTTCCCCCGAGAGTTTCTTAAGCATTATAAGCTGATTATTTCTCTAATTACCTTATATAAGGTGCTCTTATAATTGTGTCGCTCCACATTTCCATATTTTGACGACAGTTATGATCAAGGAGAAATTAGTGTCTTTGGTTGAATCCTCTCCAATATAAGTTTTCAGGATCTTAAAAATATGTTGGGCAGGGGGAGGAGGAAAGGCCATAAAAATAAAATTCATAATTGGCTTTAGTAGAAAAATACTGGCGTCTTAGATGTGTTGTTTTAATGAGCCCACCTCTGGCACCTATTGTACTGCATATCACTACTATAGCAGATAAGACCACCACGTTCCCCAAACATAGAACTGCTGTTTTCATTTACTGCATAATGTGGCTTTCTAACGATGCCTCCATATGAATACATTTGAGCAGTATTTGAAAACAAAGAAACCATTTGGCACAAGTGTCCACCTTCACATTTGTAACAAGTGTTAAAAGCAAACTATGTGTTAGTTTAAACAGCAGGAACATTTGACGCCAGGAATTAAGTTTTTGTTTCAGACCACATGGCATTGGTTGTGTAAAGGCATGCCACAAATGGCCTGTTAGTTGAAGCTTTGATGAGATCTGCATTAAAATGTCTTAAAAACTATATTTTGCTTACTTATTCCTTATACTGTTATTCTTAGTTTCTACTGGAGTTAATAAAGTGTGCCATTCCTTGGCAATCTGCATCCAAAATGCACATGTTGATTTAACAGACATTTCTTATGGATCACCTTGACATCTTGCTCTTAATTTCTCAGTAGAATAATACACATTTATTGCATTACAGCTTGGTCCTCCACTCTGTTCCCATTATGCAATGCAATAGCAGTACCCAACAATATACACTGACAGCCAGGCTGAGAAATAAAAACAATTTAAGTCATTTAAATATCATAAAATATAGAAAATGCATACAATTGCATTGAACCCGCAGCTTGAACCTGTTGTGAAATCTTCCATAATCTTCCACAAAATTCCTGAGTGCTTGGATTCCTATCAAAATGACTTATGACTAACATTCTAGGTTCTCTCAAAATGATAAAGAAACGTTCTTTCAATTACATTGATAGAATGTTCATTTAAAGTTATCTGGTCTTTATGTTCTCAAAATTTTAGCACAAAGATGTTATTATTTTTAATAATAACATCTACTATTGCTACTTGTTTCAAAATGTTTAGAGAACATTCAAAAGTAAGATTCCCATTTTCATAACGTAATGGGAAAACATATATAGAACATATTTTTGTTAGCTGGATATATTAAGATCAGTTTGGGATGTTGATATAAAACAAATGTATTGTCATTATTTTTCACTTTATTATAAATTTATATAGGCTAAAATCTGTGCGCCCTGTTAAAAATCATCTACGCACCACTACTGATAGGTGCTTTATTTAGTAATTAGTATCAAGATAACTGTTCACTTAAACTGCACACAGAAAGAATCTCGATGGTAGTGAAAGTAATGAAAGTGCACCTTTGAGTCATTCTCTTCTCGCCATACACTGGAGAGCACTAATGTTTCACATAGCCTTTGATTTCAACTATAATGAGCTGCATGTGGCTCCCTGCTGTTTCACTGCTGTGAGGGACCAACAGAAAAGCACTTGCACAATTTAGAAAGGAAAAAGAGGGGGGGGGGGGGGGGGAGGGGGGTACAGCATCCCCTTTGGTAAAGTTGCAGTGTTTATTAGATTTTTTCCGAGATAAGTTGTTGTGGGGTTAACTTGTAAATTTCATGCAAGTCTTAATCGTTCATTTAGTCATAATCAAACCTAGAATGACATGAAACATTGTTTAGGATGCCTTTGACACACAGCAACACTACTGTTCTTCTCATTTTCTTTAGAAAGCTTAATGAAATCACTTCTAATCACATTTTACTGCAGTATTGTATGTGATCATAGTGTTTGCTTCAAAGTCAGATTCTGAACCAGAGTGGAAATGCAAGGGTTTTAAATCACAATCATGTTTGCAAATATAACCTGCTATTTACAAAATGTTTCTTTTGAGGAACTAATTTAGTCTACAGCTTATCTTTCTTGCTTTGCTCATTAGTCATGACTCAGAAATGATAATGCTGTTAGATTTGAGAAAACTTTTTTTAACTAATATTTAGGTTTTATATAGAAACACGCTGTTTTCGTGCATGTCTCTTTAAATGCATGTGTTCCAACAACAACTGCATAGCTTTGTTTGCCAAAACATGTTTAAACTATATTCTAAATATATGTTGTAAACAGTAAAGCTCAATTAAATATATTTTCTGAAATAGTAAATGTATTTAATTTCAACCTTCATATACTCAAAACGTATTTCAGGGGCAAAAATAAAACACATTTCCAATATTATAGCAGCCTACATTTAAGCTAAATGCAAAAGTAGATAGTCTAGTGATCAAAAAAATATGGTTCATTTTTTATATTGGCCCTTCCAGGGGTAGGCAAGTTCGGTACTAGAGAGCCGCAGTCCTGCAGAGTCAAACACACACCCCTGAATAAAACCCTCACCTGCCTATCGCCTTAGTGTAATCCGAAAGACCATTGATTAGCTTTGTTTTCAGGTTGGTTTGATTATTTTGGGTTGGATTGGTCTGAACTCTGCAGGATCTGCGGCTCTCTCGGACTCAAACTTACCTACTCCTGCCTATTGTAATATTTTTGGAAAATCGTGTATAACGTATGGTTCTACGGATTTTATTCAAATGTGTTACATGTTGTAACCCATGGTATAGTACAATCAAATCAATTTTTCCTGGGTGAAATATCTAGGGCTAGATATTCTATCATCTATGATAATTTGAAAAAAACAGTTTATAAAATGTAAACAAACAATAAAAAGAAAAAAATAGCTCTTTAGAGGTGATTGCGCTTATGTTTTTCTTATTATTTAGTGGTTCATGTATAATGCAGTAACCAATAATCATACACTAGATGGCAGTAGAAAAGCTTCTACTTTAGCGACTGATAGCCGTGCTGGTCTGGCGCACGGTTCATTGCTTCATGCGGTTTTTGTTGTACAGAGAGTCCACTTTATAACAATCCGTTTTTTGTCGCCCTTTTTTGCTTGGCTTGGGATGATAATCATCACAAACTAATACTTTTTTCCGAATGTTGACGGTGATGTTTTGCGACAACTGTGAGTGAAGTACAAAACAACTTTCAGTGAATTTCAAAAACTGCATCAAGTCAATTAGGTTCTAGTGTGAATTGCACTCTCTTGGAAGCCATACATCAAGGCGCGAATAATTCGGGTGGTTACTTGCGGTCTTAATAAGTACTATTTCTGTTTGATTTTTATTATCGTGTAGGCGTTTGTACATAGTTCATGTGATCCACATCAAGTGTGATTCAATGAAGGGCTGTAAACGGTGTGAACATCGAATATTTTGGTATTTTGGTAATGTATTAGAATTTACAACAATAGACACGGCAACAGAACATTTATCCCAGACTATTCTTTACAGTAACCTCATCATGATGGTCTGTGATCATTCCCAATTAATGCATCTTTCCAAACATTCGATCCGAATACACTGCCGACTGAAAGATTTGACCTTCGTTATGGAGGTAGGGCTAAACACATTTTAGGTAGGCTATACAAGAGATCATGTAGATTTAGTCCTGAATGTCCTGACAGATGAGTATTCAGCATGGCCCACACACAGGACATCTCAGACATTTGCTCCACCCAAAGAGGATATGCATGTGGAGCCTGTAGAGGGGCTGAAACTATCCAACCTGAATCACAACTTTTTCCCTGTCCGGGGGTAAAGTCCTGTGCGTGTGTATGAAATCACATGGCATCTTAAGAATGCTTCAAAGATGGCGGTTTGTAGTAACAGAGTGCAGAAAAGTGCATGTTTGGAGGTGCTAGTACGCGAGCGATGGCACGCGGTCCTGGCGAGTTTAAGCGACGCGTCGCTGACGCTCAGCTGCGAGGAGACCGCGACAGACACCGGCGTTAACCTGAACGGCATCACCACCAACGGCTCCTACGACCAACCGGACCCCACGAACAGCCCCAAAGCCGGAGTAAGGACTCCTTTTACGGATTCCCAAGTGCCCGAAGCGATTGCGAACCGCAAAAGATGCGTCAAAGTTATCAAGCAGGAGGTCGGTGGATTAGGGATAAGCGTCAAAGGCGGGAAGGAGAACAAGATGCCTATTCTTATCAGTAAAATATTCAGAGGTCTGGCTGCGGATCAGACTCAAGCGCTCTATGTAGGGGACGCGATACTGTCCGTGAACGGGATCAATCTGCGGGACGCCACGCACGACGAGGCGGTGCAGGTGCTGAAGAAAGCGGGCAGAGAAGTTATGCTGGAAGGTAAGGACGGGAGAAAGGCTAGACAACTGTCAGTGGGGCTGTTGAGTTTGAGTCTGGAGGTTTGTCAGGTGTGGGTGAATCTGTACTGAAGCATAAACTACATTCACGAGCTTACTTTATGCTAAAAACACCTTTAACCAGTCTAAGCTGGTATGCTGTGTACAATATACCACTCTAAAACCAGTTCACAGACTAGGCTGGATTAAGCCGTTTTTTTCTCAGCAGGTTGCCCAGCTAAACCAAACTAAATAACACATTGGAGACCAGCATAAACCAGCTTAGACCAGCATAAACCAGACTGTTTTAAGTTGTGTTTTTAATTTTTTTTAGCAAGACTCTCCATGAAGGTACCACAGACACGTCCTTCACTTACACCTGTGGAAGGTCATTGCTAGAGTGATGGACGTGTTTGCTGTGCCCTCCAGTGTTGTACGTTAAAGATGAAAGCACCCCTGAGAGTGATAAAGTTATGAATTCCCTCTCACTGCATCATAAATGCGTACCTCAGATTTCAGAGGGACGTTCATAACTTTGCCACTCTTCAGGAGGTTTTCATTCCACTTAGTCATGTTGAAGGCTTTCACAATACAGCAGAAGATTTAAGGAAATGTGGTTAGACACACATTACATTGCAATTGCAAAAGCAGCTACACAAAATACAGAGACAAATAGGGTACCATTTCAAAAACACGTGCAAATTTGTATTTAATTTACACAAATTAAGAGCTATATTCCTAGCACGCTGTAGGGAAGTATTGCGCATTTATCTATTTTTACGCTTTAACAATGAGATCAGGGGCCGGGTGCATAAACGTAGTTACTACGATAAGACTGACCAACTAGCAGTTATTCAAAGTGTAATCTATCTTACTTTGTGGAATCAAATTAGACCAGTTTATGTACGTGACTTGAAAAAGTTATGTACAGTCTTAAAAAAAAAATAGATGACTAACTTATGAGTCTAAGCATTTATGCAACTAGCCACAGAATATGGGAGAATTTATTGTAAGTGCAGCAGATTCTGTCAAAGATACTATTGTAAGAATGTATACTGTTGTAATCAGTATTTCCGTGACCTGTACATCTTAAAATCCCAGTCACACAGTATATGCAAAAGCTCTTACACTATCAGACATACTGCTGGACTTGCTGTTGTACTAGTGTTTTCTGCTGTGAGAGACTTCAACCCCATCCAGTTTTTATGTTATTCAGGGGTTTTCCTGCACACTGACCTGAGGGTCAGGTTAGTCACCTTCTATTAATAATTTAAACAGGGCATTGGAGCTCATCAGTGGAGATGTTTTGATGTGTGCGTCAGTGTTTTGAATTCTACATCTGACCTTCTGAAACCATAAAAGTTTGACTGTCACGACAAAGAGCAATTTCGATTACTTTGGAAACTAAACACTTAAATGTGTTGCTTTCAAGCTGATTCAAGCAACTAAGTAAATACCAAGATTTTATATCTATATTTGGTTCAGTGACTTCGCAGCTCCCCACCTGACGTCTTTGTGACTAAGTGAACACAGATGTGCTGGACTTTTCTGTCATATCCTCATGCTTTAGGAATTAATTGCCTTTAGGGGTCAAATCAGCCTGTGCCTCAGTCGCTGATGGGCTGATGTTGGTATCCATTTTTGTCTAGCAGGATAAAAGAATATTGGAAAGTCTTTAGAAAAGAAACTAAGCATGAAGGTCTACCCCTGAACATAATCCTCAATGGAGAATAAGCAGATTATACAAAAATGTACGGATGAAATTGGACAGATTCATAAAAAATGGCCTCCAATTAATCAAAAGGTAAAATAGTTGTGTATTAATTATTTCCCATAGAGTGATAGTGAACAATGACCAGAGTATAGTTGAAGGCCAGGTTTGATGTTCATGTGTCTCTCAAACAATCCTGGTTCACGAAATTTGAATGTATGCATAATCAAATAAATTGCATGACTGAGATTTGAGAGCTTCGCCAGATGTCAGGATTTCCAGTGAATAATAATATTTTGGCCTGTTCTACACACAGATCTATCATATGACTTCAAAAGACACGGAATTTAGCGCTCTAGTAATAGCTTATAGACTGCTTTTATGATTCTTTTTGTCAATTTTGGAGCTTGACAACCTAGTCGCCATTCACTTTAGGTTAATTGTACAGAAATGAGCAGCTTTTTTTGTGTTCCATGAAAGTAAATTATAATCAAATTCTAATTTGTGAGTGAACTATTGCTTTAAAGCCTTTGCATATCTGACGTATGTTTAAAAACAAGCTTGATACTTTTGACTTCTTTTTTAAAAATCCTTTTTTAAAAGCAGAAAAGGAATCATACAGGTATGAATTTGATTCCTATGGAGCACTCATGTTATCATCAGAACACTTTGAAAAATTGATAAAACATTTCACTAGTTAGAGTTGACATTGCAAATCTTTAAACAGAAATTCTGATTTAAAAGGAAAACACCCAACTAATGTTAACATAAAGGTCAATTAAGTTTATAGTTTAGTAAAATGCACAACAATTTCAGTGAACACAGCATCCAATATATCAACCAATTGTTATCCACTCACTATTTTTCTCAAGCAAGTGAGATTTGCATGTCAAATCAAGGCCCTTGATTCCTTTCTCCTGTCTTTGGGATTTGGCTACTTTGAATAATTCACTTTGACATTTCTTGCCAGAAATATTTGCACATCCTTTTACTCCCACAGATGTACTACACCCAGCTTGTATTTTACCCTGTCACCACTCTATCAATCAACACCATCTTCTTTTAACAAGACTCCCTGATGCCTTTCCGTAGTCTTTGTCTATATATCCTTGAGAAACACGTTTGTCCTGGGGGACAAGTCAACGTCTTTGGCAAAATTACAGAGCTAGTCACATTGAAGTCAAGGTCTCTGGATGATATTAAAGAAAAATAAGTGCAGTCTGAAGGGATTTGACAGGTTGATAGCTACCTGTCTATGTGTGTGCCAAAAAAAAGCCAAATTCACTAGTTATTATTTAAGTAAAAGGACTCTTTTTGTCTTTTTTGCAGCACCACCTCATGCCTCAAATTAACAATTTACCAATCGAAGTGCGAACAGGGCTTTATTCTTCCTCTTTGAACAAAGAATCCCGTTCTTAAAAGCGCAGGCAGTTTGTAACAAGGCTGACCAGATAAACACAGTGCACAAAAAGCTGCTCGCCTGTATGCCTGATGCTGTATGAAGATAAATTAATGTGTGTTCAGGCGCTGAGTGTTCAACAACACACTATTGTACCGAAAATAATTGCATATGAAATTAATAGTACTGTAGACAAGTGATGTTTTGAAGGGGAAAAAATGGTTTTGAGCATCTGTGTTAATAGATAATATGCTTTAAACTAGAAACACTGTTCTCAAAAAACACCCAATTACAGTGGTAAGTGAAGACTCGCCCTAGAAGCCAAGACAAAGAAATGGGGATAATGAAACACTCTGGAAGTCAAAGCATATTCACAAAGTTACTAGTGCGAAGCATGACACCATGACTCTGCAAACAGTGTTAGTTATCTTGCTTAAGATAGATGCATGAGCCAAAGGCACGAATAAATCATTTCTGGAATGTGGCACCTTATGCTTTCTGTTCTTTCTCATTCGCTCACATATATTGTAAATAAATGATGAAGAGGGAGAAAATGAGATGGGGATTGGAATGAGGGCTAGTCTAGGGAGCAGGGACAACACATTTGCACTAGATTCAAGATCAGGTAATTTGTCGTTTTACCTTAGTATTTGTTTCCCAGTTAATTAATGGTTATGGGAAGTGTAATTTCAAAACATTCAAAGCAGTATCATTTTGATCCAGCCTGGAACGCAACTCGGCCAGTTCTTGACATTCCCTTTTAACATTCAGGAGACAAAGGAATGTATATTCTCAAACAAAGTCAACTCCACATAGCAAACTATAGAGATAATTGAACAACAGCCACAAGACTAGAATAACTGGTTTTATGTAACATTGATCCCATGATTTAAACACACAAACCACCTGGAGCAGAAGTTGATGTCATTTGGGATTAATATTTGTATTAAAGCCCTGTTCTTTTATAAACAACCAACTCCAAATAATTGTGCAAAAGTGGTGTTACTACTTGAAATTATTTTGCTAGCAATATTAGTAGAATAGTCTTCTTTATTTATATAGCACTTTATACAATACAGGTTGTTTCAAAGCAGCTTTACAGTGATAAATAAGAAAAGTAGTGATTCAGTGATTAAAAAAAAAACCAGTTCTGCTGCAAAGCAGCTATAAAAGGACAATAGTAAACAGTCATTATTCAGTGCATATCAGTTAATTGTTGATTCAGGTTGGTTCAATAACTTTGTAAAGTCCATCAATTTGTACATGGTAACTACAGTAATTATCAAAGTGGGAAGGGATGCCCTCTGGGGGCATTTGGCCAGGGGTGTTTTTTTACACCACAGGCAAGGTTTGAGAAGAAAATCTCTCTCTCTCTCTCTCTCTCTTCTCTATATATATATATAATATATATTAGTATATAATATATAGTATAGATATATAGATATAGTCCTTAAAATGTTATGGATACTCAGGCCTTATTCTTAATACATTTACATTTACATTTATGCATTTGGCAGGTGCTTTTATCCAAAGCGACTTACAATTGGGGAATACATAAAAGCGATTCTTCTTAAAGAGGCAAACAGACACAGGAAGGGCTTGTAATACCAAGTTTCTAGACATTGTTCAAATAAGTACAAGCTAGAAAGAGAAAGAATAAATAAAGAGAGAGAATTGTCAGGGATTCAGCATTCCGGACAGGGGTGGGAAGATCATTCCACCAGCCAGGAACAGTGAACGAGAATGTTCTGGACAGTGATTTTGAGCCTCTCGGTGATTGGTAACACTAGGCGTCGTCTCACTAGCGGATTCGACTTCTGATAGGGGATGTAGTGAGTGAGTAGGCGGGTGCGATTGTCTGTTGTGGGGTTCTATATGCAAGCATCAATGTCTTGAACTTGATTCGAGCCGCAACCAGTAGCCAGTGCAAGGAGATGAAGAGAGGTGTAACATGGTCTCTTTTGGGCTCGTTGAAGACCAGTAGTACCGCTGCATTCTGAATAATTTGTAGAGGTTTGACTGTGCATGATGAAAGTCCAGCCAGAAGAGCATTGCAATAACCCAGACTATAAATGACAAGAGCTTGGACGAGAAGCTGTGTTGCATGCTCTATTAGGAAGGGTCTGATTTTCCTGATGTTGTGTAGTGCAAACCTGCAAGATCGAGCAGCCTTTGCAATGTGGTCTTTGAAAGTCAGCTGGTTATCAAAAGTTACACCAAGATTTTATGACCGAAGTTGATGGGGTTAATTGTAGTAGAATTAGCTGGATGGTATAAAATTAATACATACGGATAAATTCATGTACTGCTAGAGTTGGAGTGGCAGGGAGACAATGAAGCCTCAGTATATGCATGTCATATATAACTGTGATGTTCTACAAAACAACAATCTTTAAAACACTTTTTTTTTCTTACTGGTGAAAATTAGATGGTCAGATCTGTTTTCTCTCAGGTACATTCTAGTGTAAGCTTTATAGTGAACATTACTACATCACTCTCATTAACATAGTCCATATCAACAACAAAAATATATCTTGACTCCATATAGTGGTTATTTTGGGAAAATCCCAGCCCAGGTATTTTGAGCAGTAGGATTAAAAAAAAATGTGCTAATATAAAATTAAATTAAGACTATATAAAATTGCAAAATAAATCTATCTATCAGTACTTTTTTACTTAAGCACATAAAAAAATCTAGAACTTTTGTTCTTTCACTCGATTTTTTTTTAAAAAGGAGTACTTTTACTTTTACTGTAGTAATATTTTATTATACATTTACTCAAGTACTTGATTTGTGTACTTCGTCCACCACTGCACAAAGCTGATACCGGAAAAGCAAAGATTCACATCTTTTGCCCACTTACGATATGTAACATTGGATAATTTTCTCAATAAATAAAATGTGGCAAGTGGGGGGGGGGGGGGGGTGGGGGGGGGGGGGGATAATATTTTTTGTCTCATTGTGTGTTTGTGTTCTCTTTGTTACTTTCAAGGAATTGTGTGAAATTTTGAGTACAGTTTTGATGTTCATATTTTATGGCGAAATAAGAAAATGTAAAGGTTCACAGCTTCAAGCTTATCTTTTTTTGTTTCTTGCTAGGCACCTATAGTACCTTTATCTATATTAACGTGGCGATACCTCTGAGCATTACCACGCTATACCAGACCCCCCACCTGATGACAATTGAGACTCTGGTACAACCCTCCATCCCTTAGCCTTGTGTGCCCCCATATTGCATTCCCCACCCCCCCCGCCCCCCTTTGCCTTATTTTTTTCCCAAATCATTTATACCGTAATTTTTTTTCCCTCATTATATGTACAAACAGCACCCCTATAACATATTGACAGAAAAAACACTAGAATTCGTGACATTTAGCAGATTTATTAAAAAAGAAAAACCTGAAATATCACATGGTCCTAAATATTCAGAACCTTTGCTGTGACACTCATATATTTAGTAGAAGCACCCTTTTGATATAATACAGCCATGAGTCTTTTTGGGAAAGATGCAACAAGTTTTTCACACCTGGATTTTTTTTGGGGATCCTCTGCCATTCCTCCTCCAGTTCTGTCAGGTTGGATGGTAAACGTTGGTGGACAGCCAGTTTTAGGTCTCTCCAGAGATGCTCAAATGGGTTTAAGTCAGGGCTCTGGCTGGGCCCTGACTTCAAGAACAGTCACAGAGTTGTTGTGAAGCAATTCCTTCGTTATTTTAGCTGTGTGCTTTAGGGTCATTGTCTTGTTGGAAGGTAAAAATTCGGCCCAGTCTGAGGTCCTGAGCAACTCTGGAGAAGGGTGTTCGTACAGGATTATCCATGTACTTGGCGCTAGGTTCATCTTTCCCCTGATTGCAACCAGGGTTCCTTGTCCCTGCAGCTCTGAAAAAAACCCACACAGCATGAGGACTGCCACCAACCATGCTTCACTGTGGGAATGTAGTGGAAAGGTGATGAGCAGTGCCGGTTTTCTCAACATACGCTTAGACATTAAGGCCAAAATTTCTATCTTGGTTCACAGACAACCAGAGAATCTTATTTCGCATACCTATCTTGGAGTGCCTCCTTCCAGGTGAGTTTTTATGCAAGCTCATGGGGATTTCAGGTGCCTCTTGCACGAGGCGAGGCTTCAGGTCGGGGCACTCTGCCATTAAAGCCCCGACTCTGGGAGGGCTGCAGGATGGCTTTAGACTTTATAACAAATCTTTCTCCCATCTACCCCCCCCCACCCCCCCCCGACTGCATCTCTGAGCTCAGCCACAGTGATCTTTGGGTACTTCTTTACCTCTCTCACCAAGGCTCTTCTCCCACGATAGCATCAGTTTTGGCCAGACGGCCAGCTCTAGGGAAGGGTTCTGGTCATCCCAAACGTCTTCCAATTATGTCTTCATATTTAAGGTATGGACCCCCCCCGGGCCACTGTGCTATTAGGAACCTTAAGTGCAGCAGAAAAATTTTTTGTAACCTTGGCCAGATCTGTGCCTTGCCACAATTCTGTCTCTGAGCTCTTCAGGCAGTTCCTTTGACATCATGATTCTCATTTGCTCTGACATGCACTTTGAGCTGTAAGGTCTTATATAGACAGGTGTGTGGCTTCCTAATCAAGTCCAATCAGTATAAACAAACACAGCTGGACTCAAATGAAGGTGTAGAACCATCTAAAGGATGATCAGAAGAAATGGACAGAACCTGAGTTAAATATATGAGTGTCACAGCAAAGGGCCTGATGAATACTTAGGACCATGTGATTTTTCAGTTTTTCTTTTTTAATATATCTTCAAAAATGTCAACAATTCTGTTTTTTCTGTCAATATGGGGTGCTGTCAGTGTACATTAATGAGGAAAACATCAAAAAATGAACTTAACGATTTTAGCTCATACTGTGCTGCCCTATTAAACAAATGACTGTACCCCCGTGAAAAATTTAAGGGGGTCTGATTATTTTCCGTACCCACTGTATATATACAGGTGTATCTCAATAAATTAGAATGTCGTGGAATAGTTCATTTATTTCAGTAATTCAACTGTTATTGTGAAACTCGTGTATTAAATAATTTCAGTGCACACAGACTGAAGTAGTTTTTGGTTCTTTTAATTGTGATGTTTTTGGCTCACATTTCACAAAAACCCAACAATTCACTATCTCAACAAATTAGAATACTTAAGACCAATAAAAAAATTTTTTTAGTAAATTGTTGACCTTCTGGAAAGTATGTTAATTTACTGTACTGTGATCAATACTTGGTAGGGGCTGCGGTTTAGTTGGTTATATTGGCTTATATTGCCTCAATTTGGCGTGGCATGGAGGCGATCAGCCTGTGGCACTGCTCAGGTGGTATGGAAGCCCAGGTTTCTTTGACAGTGGCCTTTCAGCTCATCTGCATTTTTTGGTCTTTTGTTTCTCATTTTCCTCTTGACAATACCCATTAGATTCTCTATGGGGTTCAGGTCAGACCAGTTTGCTGGCCAATCAAGCACACCAACACCAACACCATGGTCATTTAACCAACCCTTTTGGTGCTTTTGGCGGGTGTGTGGCAGGTGCCCCAAATCGGCCTGGGAAACTGAAATCAGCCATCTTCATAAAGATGTCCGCATTGAAGGACTAGCATGCATATGTGCTCCAAAAGTCTGTGGTAAACGGCGTTGCTCGTGACGTTGGTTTTCAAAAACAAATGGACCCAACCCCAGCAGAGGACCTAGTGCACCCCAACTCACAGAGACTGTGGAAACTTTAACACGGACTTTGCTTTAAAGCACATTGGGCTATGAGCTTAGCCACCCTGCCTCCAGACTCATAGGACTCTTGGTTTCCAAATGAAACTAAAAAACCTTGTCGTCATCGTGAAAGGGACTTTGGGACACCTCTGGGCACATTTATCCAGGTCGTCTTCTCCTAGCCTTAGGTAAGACTGCCTCCTGGACGTTGTCTGTGGTTTCATGGCACTGTGGCTTACCTACAAGAGGAATATCGACAACTGTAGCCAAATTCATGGACACCGTATGTGTGTTGTATGTGACATATGATGCCTTGACCCAGCCTCTGTCCATTCCTTGTGAAGTTCACTCAATTTCTTGAATTGATTTTGCTTGACAATCATCATAAGGCTGCGGTTCTCTCGGTTGGTTGGCATCTTTTTCTTCCACACTTTTTCCCTTCCACTCAACTTTCCGTTAACATGATTGGATACAGCACTCTGTGAACAGCCAACCCTTTCAGTAATGACCTTCTGTGACACCCTCTTTGTGGAGGGTGTCAATGACTGTCTTCTAGACAACTGTCAGATCAGCAGTCTTCCCCCCCATGATTGTGTAGCCTAGTGAACCAAACTGAGAAGCATTTGAGACATTGAAGGCTCAGGAAACCTTTGCAGGTTTTTTTTAGTTGATTAGCTGATTGGCATGTCATATTCTAATTTGTTGAGATGGTGAAATGGTGGGTTTTTGTTAAATGTGGCCAAAATCATCACAATTAAAAGAACCCAAGACTTAAACTACTTCGCTCTGTGTGCATTGAATTTATTTAATACACAAGTTTCACACTTTGAGTTGAATTACTGAAATAAATATGAACTTTTCCACGACATTCTAATTTGTGAGATGCAACTGTGTAGTGGTGGTGGGTGGGTGTGCGATCTATATTATTTATTATTTATATATTATATATTATATATATATATATATAAAAAATGTATGTTAATATTATTTAATTGGTATGCTGGTGCATATTACTATAAAATATAATTCTAAAGTTAAATGGCTTAATAGTTTAAATAGGTTTAATGGTTATACAGTGGCTGTTTGGTTGAAACTCCTGATTACATATTGTTTTATATATTATACCAATATCCAGGACTCGCGACTGCGACAAAAAATATGATTTGCGATGTGATTTAGTTTTTATTGAGGCCACTTGTTAGACTAGAGAAAATTACCATGTTATGATTTTTAAATGTGCTCCCTATGTAATTCCTTTTTTCCTGATTGTTTTGCGATCGCATAATTTGCTGTGTTCACGTATTAAACTGAGACGATGCGTGTGCATCAAAGTTTTAGTGGAAAAAAAGCCTTTCAAACAGTCCTCATCTCTGTCGAGCAGCAGCGCTGATGGCACATCTGCTGAAAGCAGCTCCAGTTGTGGCGGCAGGAGAGAACGGAGACGTATGAAGTGCGTGCAGAAAAACGTCTCAGGTTATTTATGTAACCATGGCTCCCTGAGTAGGGAACGAGACACTGTGTCCTCTAGGGGTCGCTATGGGGGAACGCCTCGTCGTGACCCGTGTCTGAAGCATACATTGAAAAAACACCAACAACACGTTGGCCGGCGACAGCCCATGACGTCACTACCAGTGCGACTATAGTATAAATAGGGCACTGGTGAGAATGCATCTGTCATTCACTTCGCTCTGTCCACGAAGCTTGCGTTCGAAGACCCAGTTGGCAGCCGAAGCATAGAGACGCAGCGAGTGTTCTCGTTTCCTACTCCGGGAACCATGGTTACATAAGTAACCTGAGACATTCCCTTTCAAGGGAACTTCAAACTGCGTCCTTCTAGTGGGTTGATGCTATTGGGGATTAACGGTATACCACGTACCGCCATGCTATACTTGGGGATTGTTGCCGGGCCAGAACCCTTTTTTTTGACTACGTCATGCCGAGTCAAGACAGTACCAACTTTACCATTTTCATGGTGAGTTGCCCCTGGGACGTCAGACGGCTGTCTGTGACTTTATCCCCTACGGCCAAAGGCCTAGGCTACATACCCAACTTACCTGTTAGGGCCAGACTCCTGTCCAGTTACTCCAGGTGCTCTGGGAAAATAGAGAACTTCGAACTCAGAAAGAATAGCGCGCTCATAAGCAACCCTTTGGTAAAAGGGGAGCACTAATAATATACCACGAGAGCAGCCCACGGAGCAAACCCGGGCGCTCAATAGGAAGCAGCATGCTCATAGTAACCCTCAATGGTGAGGGGAGCGATACTTCCAAGTCTGTCAAAAATAGAGACACACTGGTTAAGTGGCGCCCAAGGTACCAAGGTCTAACCAACTCCGAGAAAGGGAACGAAGCTACAACGCATAACCCTTACCGTACAGGATTTCAGAAAGTGCGCAAAGTCTAGCGTGCACACTTACCACTTATGTGGATTTTAGAAAGTGCGCAAAGTGTTCAACGTGCGCACTTACCACTATGTAGGTTTCAGAAAGTGCACAGAGCTTAGCGTATGCACTTACTATAGCATGGATTTAAAAGTTTTAGTCTGGAATTGTCACAAGGGGATGCTCGGACGGTACGAGGCCCAAATGGGAGATATTCGTGCCATTATTCGCTCAAATACGACCCATTTCTAATTTTTGGACGCACCTGGGCGTTGCCCCTCCCCCAGTTGTACTTTCGCCTTGCAATTTTTCAGACTTTGCTCATTTTTTTATCTTTCATCGATTTCAGAAGGTCTCGCAAAGCACCTATTGTATTACCCTCCCGCACTTGAAGGCTCTATTGCTGACCCCACCGCTTTTATATTTGTAGTCTTGGCATTTAGCGATCGTTCTCACAAACACTAGACCTTACGTAAATGATCCTGCACCTAAGTGAGACTCGTTTACTTTTTATATCCCCCGGGGGCATATTACTCTTTCTCATGTTACCCGAGGCTTTCGCTACAGATGTATCAGACACTGTCGTGACTCCGCCACCCGGGGAGTTTTCGACATGTGGAGAACCTAGCTGACTTCTACGAAGTTGACAGTTAATGACCCTCCATCTCTCTTACTCCCCCCCTTCTCTCCTTCCCCTCCCCCCCCTTTCCCTTCCTTCGCCCTGTCATTGTGCGTCCCACCCTAGCCCACCGCCATGGACAATCCATGCCCAGTTCCAACACTCATCCTTTCCCCTCATCAGTTCCTCCCTCACATAGTTAGTGCACGTGAGGATTGGTCGGCCATATCCACTTTTTAGGTCTCACCACCTGACTTACTCGGTCTTCCACTAGGCCACGCGCCGTCCTCCTTCCATGTGCATCATACACTTTCTACACCTGCCTTCCTATCCTGGGCTGATCAACTCCACCCCCACTTGCAGATCTTTTGTTTCTCTATTGCCAAACCACACGAACAGTCCAAGGAGTACCCTACTCTACAGTGTAGTTAAAGATACACCTCTACCCCCGTCCACTCGGGATTTGGTCCTGTCTAAAGAATGCTATCTTGTTAGTCACGCATGTGCCAGTCTTTTCTCCATGACATTGTCTCTTCCTTCGTCTTTTACCCCTGACCCCCCCTCTCTATGCCACTGCGCCCCCCCCGATCAGATCGGGAAATTCACCCTTTACTTTCCTTTGTTCTTGACCCTACATCACCCTCCAGCCGTGATTCTGTCCTCACCACGACCCTTCCCTGTGTGTCTTTACTATCCCCTTGAGTCCTATAGGCTATGGCTCCTTGCTCATTGTTTTGGACTTCCCTCACTTACCCCCGCCCCCCCCCCCATACGGCGCCCGCGTCTTCCTTATTGTGTCGCTTTCACGCTTCCGTTTCCGCGAAGATGCCAGCTGCCCCACCTTCTTCACCATTACACACCCGTGTAAAGCACGGGGACCACATCGAGCGCGGAGCTTTTCATTAAAATATTGCTACCCATTCCACCGCAACGCGGGATTGCAACCTCATACTTTACGGTTTGTCCTCCTTCCCTTTTCCACAGACGACGTGCTTTCCGTGTATCACACTTTGCATCATAAAACTAAACCCACCCCGCTGATTGTACGCACCGTTCTCGCCAGCTGCGTACCATCTCACCGCGTGTCAACATTTTATACGATACCTGATTTCACCTGCACTGGCCCCCCTAGCACCCACACTCACTTTCTTTTCTAACCCGGTTTTGCCTCATGTGCTCGCCATAATGATAGGAATATAGATCGCTCTTACCACGGAAAAGGGAAATGCACTTCGCTTCATAATACAATATTACGGTCAGTTGAAGGACGAAGAAGAGAAGGACATGTTCTCACTTGGCGACTTTATTTATCTATAATCGCGACCGGTAGTGATGTCCTCATGGGCTGCTGCGGACAACGTTGTGTTTGGTGTTTTCATATATGATTCAGACACTGGTCACGACGAGGTGTGCCCCTATAGCGAACACTATTGAGGATGCAGTTCGAAGTTCCCTCGATAAGGGGCCAACAGAGGGATGGGTGTATGACACATGATCAACATTTAGGATGTACATTGATTAGGGAGCCAAAAATACACTCAATTGACAATAGTCCAATTGATGCGGAAATAAATGGTCCGCAGTTTGACACAGATTTTGTGTAATAACAATTCAGTTACTATATTTTTATTTATTATATATTATTATTTTGTCATTTTATTTATTTAATTTTTTTGGTCACTGAATCAGCATATTAGAATGATTTTTCTGTATTTGGATCATTTTTTTGTTGACGCTTTTTGATAAACTGGCTTATTCTTCCCAATATTATTTTGTAGGCTGAAAATCAGTTTTGCTACTCACTGTGCTTTTTTTTGATATTTTTTAGTAAATTATCTTTTATTTTCCTTAACAATTATTAATCCTTTTATACTTTTCATCTATATTTTTAAATAGAAATTATCTGTTTATTTAAATTTTTTTATTAGATTATTCGTTGTATTCAAATTCATTGGCATCCTTTGCTTTTTAGGCATAAAATTTTTCAAAAACAGAAATCTCTTATCCGATTCTACAAACTTTTGAACAGTAGTGGATATATTGAATATAGTTAAATATTGTTAAACGACTAAAAAATTGTGGCATGAAAACATCACCAAGCCCTAATGAATACTACTGATATATGCTTCCTTTCCACAGTGTCATAACTACATTTACCAGGTTTTGAAAGTGAGTGAGTGAAGTGCATAAATGCCACATTTAAATTTATGTACAGATTTCTGGAATTTCAGTGGTGCTTATTGCGGTCATGCAACTGAGGTTCCTACTTAAACTCTCATTGTGACTGGTGCTCTCAGCTGTTGCACTTAACATTCTCCCTTGAGTGCACATCATAATGAGAGCAATTAACGTCCACTCCCATGTGTTCAAGAAAAATGGATCTCTCATGGACTGTTCTCTAATAAAACACGGATTTAATAGTGTATGATGAAAGCAGTCGACCATAAACTCACCATTTCTCATTACTAATTTTCATAATAATTGTACATTTTGCTTGGGACTAACCTATTACTCCCTGAAAGAAAGTCAGCAACATTAGGAAACCTTTTTAGGTCTTTTTTTTTTTTAGAAAGTTATTTTTGTAGTGGAATGTATAGTAGATGTGCGTAACACATCTGTTGTGTGACGCTGAAGTAAGATGATTCAATTTTAAACAAAGTTATAACTATCTGTTTTACCACAAAGTTACCCGTTGCCTTTGTAGAACATAGAAAATCCTTTCAGAGCCTAGTGTTTGTAGCCAGTGTCTTAGCTTGTCCTTGAGGATAAAGGACCACAGGAGCTCTTACGCCTGTGAATAGAGTTCCACCTGCTGTGTGGTGGACTCTAAAGTTCTGAGTAGTAATGTTTTATGCAAGAGCTGACTGAAGAATCCTTGACCCTGAAGTACACTTTGGAAGTGGCATTCTGAATCACTTCCTCATTCAGATGGAGGATATGGATTATGTTGTTGTCTTGCTTTGTTTTGTTCTTAGTCTTTGTTACTCTTATCAGTGCGAAGATGTAAAGACAGGGATTATCATTTAGACATTTAACTTTGTGACCTGATAGCTTTGTAAGTTCTGTTTAATGCGTTTAACATGTAAACTGAAGGTCATGATGATAACACAGACTACTTTATGAGTGTAGTTAGAAGCAGACAGAAAATGCATGTCATTGTCTCCTCCTCACCATCTTTTTGTTACGTGAGCAATAGCACAAACTTCTTATCCTGAATTTAGGATACATTTTTAGACAAAGAGAAACCATTTACATGAGTGATTGAACGCAGAGATTAAAACTTTCCGAAAATAGGAGACAAAGTAGGTTCAGAAAACTCAAATGATAACATGAGAAGGTACAAACTAAATATATGTGAATATGTTGTTGTCTATTTGTGTTATATTAGGTTTGCAGTGTTTTGCAACCCTGTTACCGAGTTGGGAAATGCCTATAAACAGTACAAACCAATGACTTGTGGTGTTTTTGCTATTTAATATTTATTATTGTTTATTTATATAGATATATATATATATAGAATGGGTGTGTGGTGGTGTATTGTAGTATGTATGTATATATAATATAAATCATCTGTTGATCTTTTATTACTTGGTCCTGCAGTTAGGAATTGTTTACTTAGCATACTGCAGCATATGATGTTCAAGAAGCATTTATGTAATATACAACTGGTATGTTACCCCCAGGCATTCAAAATGATTGTTTTAACCAAACCGATGTCATGCCATATAGCCAAACAGCCCATTTTACTATGTCTTCTTGATGGGTAATTGTGAAATGCCTCTAGAGTTGTGAAAAAGGTCTGTGCTCATTTGGTCAACACCTTCCTGAAAGGATTAAGCTGTCATGTGGAATGGGAATAATTGGCCCTCAGCGTGACGTTCACTTGAGAAGCATGGCGGTTGTAATCCCCTTATGCATACTTCACCCCGTATCAACACGCTCATGTGCAGATGCTTTGGCCTCGAGTTCACTGGCCTTTCATAAAACCAGCAGTAATCGTCTAGCAATGTAATAGGATACTACACAAATGTGCGGTGAATTGATTTCCTCACTCAGGACAGCTGTGGGAGTGAAGTGGTTTGCGTAGGGGTTTCCTGCTTTCATTTCTGACTGGCTGAGGCCCAGCGCACACATGTGATGGAAAATTAACTCACAGAGCTGTATGTTTTGTTATCTTTGAGTATGTGGGTCTACTGATACTGTTTTTTCATCAAGGAACATTAGATGAAGAGAATGTGGGAACAGTTCACAGATACTCGTGATAATGTTGCGACCTTTCACTGACCCCTTTCTTTTTTCATTCCAGTAAAGTACATGCGGGAAGCCACGCCATATGTGAAAAAAGGGTCACCGGTGTCTGAGATTGGTTGGGAGACACCGCCTCCTGAGTCCCCTCGTCTCGGCAGTCCTCACTTCGATATCCCCAGCCCCCCCTCACTGTCCTTACAGGGCGACCGCAGATACATCCCCCTCAAAATGTGCTACATCACCCACAGTATGACCGTCCCTGACCCAGAAAACAGGTACTGCTTCTCATGCATTCAATATATTGACCACAGGAAGTTTGCAAAACTTGCAGTGTTACTTTATGAGAGGCCAAAGTCCAATAAGTTTAAAACATTAAAAAATGTTTTAATAAATATTACCACAAGCAGTATTCAAATTCCGATTTCATTTTCAAATGATTTCAGTATTTATTGAAAAAATTAAAGATATGTGTACTTTGGAGAATTAACTAATATCAGGCCTGTGTATTTTTGCTTGTGTAGTACTTGTTAAGATCCTAGTCCTAATAAAAGAAGGTGATTGGAAGTGTTTTAGACAATCTCTTTGTAATGCAGTAAGGGGTCTCATTATTCAGCGGGTGAATGTGACAACCCTTGTAATGCACTCCACACAACAAATGCTTTATGCTGGTCGCTCACTCAGTCGTGTTTGATGTCTGAAGAGTCCTCTGCTTGTCAGTGGACGAACCTTCATATCTTCAAAAATGATGGAGGACAACATCAAAGTCCTGTCAACAATGATTTCAAAGTTTTCATATGTTGGCTGAGTGCTTGAGCTGGGCACTTTCCAAAAAACATGGCCAAAAATCACTCCAAATGAAATGCAAAATATGAAGCCAAACATTAAATCTGTAACATGGCTGTTCTGAGCTACTATGGAATAAAAGGGAAAAAGAGAAAAATAGAGAGCTCACGCCCCAGCCACAAATTCTAGAAGAGAATACGAAATAAAAAGAAAACGAATAAATATATTTTGTAAGTAGTTGCCAATAAAAGGTGCTCTGTGCAAAAAGGTGACAGTACATTTTCTGGTTACCAGTGTCCATAAGATAGACTGGAACATTTACATGGTTGCATTTACTGCTTAATTGTCTTATATAAGTCATCTTAGTCACACTACTGATGTCACAGATAATCAAAAGTTTGCTGTCAGTAAGATTTTTTTTTTTTTTTTTAGTCAGAAAGGATTGATTAAATGACCAAGAAGTGCATGACTAAAGACATTTAATGTTACAAAAGATTTATATTTCAAATAAAAGCTGTTCTTTTTAACTTTGTATTCATTAAAGAATATTAAGCAGCACCAGTTTTCAACATTGATAATAATAAGAAATGTTTCTTGAGCAGCAAGTCAGCATTTTAGAATGACTTCTGAAGAATCATGTGACATTGAAAACTGGAGTAATGATGCTGAAAATTCAGCCTTGTCATCACTGGAATAAATTAAATTTTGAAATGTATTAAAATCGAAACCAGTTATTTGAAATTGCAATAATATTTCACAGTATTACTCTTTTTACTGTATTTTCGATCAAATAAATGCAGCCTTTGTGAGGATAAGAGACTTAAAAACATAAAAAATGATACCAACCCTAAACTTTCGAAAGGGTAGTGTATGTATGTGTATATACTATATAAATACAAATGTAATTATCTGGTTTGTTGTATATCAATGCAATATAGTTAACATGTACAATGTTTTCTGAGTTTGTCAACAAAATACCATTATTCATAATACATGTTTCAAAAGCATAATAACCTTGTTCACCATTTTCAAAATAACGTCATCTTGTTATATAAAATGTATAAAATAACTTAATACTTGAGCAAACATCTAAGAAAGAATTTATCTTTCATGCCTGGAGTATGCAAATATTTTAAATAAAATATCAGTCTCAGATGTGTTTTATTCTGTATTGCTGAAAGTGTTTTTGCTTGAGTGGTAAAAGTTATCACAACCACTGTCTGTTTTTGTGCTCAAGCCTCATGTTATTTTTTGCACTATATTGTACTTTTGTCTTCAGAGAAACGAACATTGTGGTTTGTGAGATTAACCATAACATTACACAGGAAGTGTGTTAAAAGATGATGTGCCAGCGCTGAACTGCTCGACAGTAATGACAGGCGGAAAATGTCACATCCCTTATAAAACACAGTAAGGCTTTGTGTCTGTGTGCTGCTGGAATTTTAAACATACTGAATCCTAATAACTTTCTGCATCCATTTTTATCTCTTTGTTTTAGATTAGTACAAAGAAAATGAACCTGATGCAAAATCTAGTTGAGAATATTTTTTTTAACTCGAATGTGAAATTTTCACAGAGCAGCAACTTTAGCTGTTTTGCTATGTGTTGCTACATTGTACCTTATACAACGGTATTCTTCTCTGATTCCAAGACTGCTGATACTTATAATAATTTTATGAAGATATAAGGCTATATCACAGTGCTGATTGCCTTCGGAGGAATCACAACCGTGTTAGTATTCAGTACAACAGCACTCTTGCTCATAAGACGTTGCTTAAATATCTGGCATAGGTATATAAGCTGGGAGATGTATGGTGAGATAAATTGACAGGTAGACAGACAGACGAAAGACTGTTCCACTCCTGCCATGTGCTGTCAGTCAGGAGCTGTCTGCAGACCGGCTGCCAGGTCGTCACTTCTCACCCTCCGGCTCTGTTTCCAATTTACACCATTGTGTCCCATGTCTTCTAGCCCATCCATCACTTTGTAGTTCATGCAGAGCTCTATCAACACTGCAGACATTCACGGCTTACCTCAAGTGCCACACTGTGAGAGGATTCATGTCAAATTCCTAAACAAAATCCATGTGGTATAAAAATAGATTGTGCCCCGTTCCGCTGTTGTCATTTCTTTGGACTGTTCGGTGTTCTGATGGTCCAGAGTGGAACTTTAACTGGAGTTGTTTTTGGTGGAAGTGAGAGTAGCTGGTGGTTTGGGGTATGGAGATGTTCCTCCACGACAGATGTGTCCGTGACCTCTCCATCTGTCCTGTGCAATTCCTGCTCTTGTTTGGTTTGACACAGTGTGTTTAGAGACCATCTAAATTTAGTTCTTCATCTTTGTTTTGTCCTCTTTGACCCCATTAATTGGCAGGTTGGTGGTAAATAGAAGAGCATTTGCACAAAATGTTTCATTAGAAGTGAATTAATTTTTGTTGGAACCATGGCATGTGGTTGTCACACATGCTCCAACATGAGTGTTCATACGATGAACATCCCATTCATACAATAAAATAATAATAGTAATAATAATAATACAAAAGGTTTGGCTTTTTTAAATAATAATAATAATAAAAATCTTTAGAACTCACATTCATTCATTCACCAGCCAATTAAATAAAAATGGCATAAAGGGGTCATGGCTTACTTTTTCATGTAATTAAAATAAAAATTACATGAAAAATAATTATTTACATGAATAAATAATTATTCATTAATTCGTTTCTTATGAACTGATTTAAAATATTCCAGGAGTCATCTCAGTACAATTAAATCATGGATGGATGGATGGATAGATTGATTAATTTTCATCATTTAACAACGAAATGTGTATTCACAGTTCGCGTAAAACTCATGAATTAATAATGGAAAAAAGTTTTAGACTTGGATTCCTTTTTTAAGAGCGTGTAAAAAATTAAAAAGACAATGGCGATAGAAAGAACGGAATTCTGACTTAGTCATAACGTTCTTTTTGCCATAGTTTTATTCACTGATATCCACTTGCAATGTTAGTAAAGTAAACTGTTAGTAAAGATGCTGTCGGTTCACTGAGTTAGACATTTAAGGTTAACTTTCTGAAGTTCACATTCTACCTTAGAGAGATCTGTTTTGACCGCGGCCGGCGGATTCAACAAAAGAGTGGCTGGCGGGCTTGCGGCAACCACAAGTGACAACCCCGGGCTGGACTCCGCTTAGTCCACGGTGAAAACCGATCCGGCGATCCACAGCGCGAAGTTGGTGTATTTCCTCAGCAACCAGCACGGATCAGCTCTAGGCATGACGAAGCGGATATCGTCTTCTTTTGGAAGACCAAACAAAGTAGTTTCACTTTCACAACGGAACACACAGCTCCTTCACGACATGGCGGCAGCAACAACAATAGTACAGCGAGAATAAAAGTTACGCCTTTCTTTGCGTGAACATTTGGGCGGCATTATGCAAATCTTCCCACATCGTGACGTAGGTATGTGGGGGCGTGTTAGAACGAGCCGTTTTAGGTAGGTGTGGCTGACTCTTATTTTTTTTTATAAAGAATATCTCTTTGGATTTGATGCTTTAGTCTTTGCAACTTTACAGATCTTCTTTATGCACCAAGAGCTTGTAACACTCCAAAGAAAAAGGAAAAATTGAAATTGCATCATATGATCCCTTTGAAGGGCAGAACTCATTTAGGCCTCATCCAAAGCTTTTTCCTCCAGTCTACTGCAAACACATCAGCTCCATCTGTGCCCACCTCCTAAGCCCCTCCAAACTCTGTCTTCATGAAAGTAGGTCTATTTTTACCAACACGGCGCACCTGAAAATGATATTGTGGAGTGTAAGGTTAAGACTCTTACTCTAGATGATGTATGAGTGGAGCATTTATCACTGTAAACTCCCTGAACTGAACTGATGTATGGTTCTGTTTGAACCGGGTGTATCTGATATTCCGGTGGTTAATGTTGACTCCAGAGCACTTTTAAGCACTGTCTGCTGCTCGCCTTTAAATTGACTCAGATGTCTTATTTTTAATTAAATGTGGTCATCAAATGAATTCTAGTTTGTAATATATACAACTCATTCAACTGTACTATATTACATTTTTTATAAAAAGAAGCACTTATTTCTCCATCTGTTGCTTTTTCCTATACTACATAAAGGCAAATATATTGTATTATCTAGATCTATTAATTTATTTAAAACATTAAAATGTAAAACAAAAAAAATAAATGTAATTAAATGTAAGTTTTGATTGAACTATTCTTTTAATAACCTGTAGCTTGACCAGTGATATCACTCTGGCGTTGATTAAAATGGAAACTAAATTATGCTGCTTTTCTTTCTTCTTGTGTTTCAGGCAGATTGAGCTGCACTCCTCTGATGCCAAGCACACAATAGTCATGAGATATAAAGACACAGCCTCTGCCCAGACCTGGTTCACTCTCATGCAAACTGCCATCACAAACCTCACCAGCAAAGTCATCTGTGAACTCCGAGAACACGCGGGCCGCCATGGCATCGCCGGGAGTCCAGAGATCCGACACCTCGGATGGCTAGCGGAAAAGGTGCAAACTGGTTGCATACAATTTGATGAATGCAATTGAAAAATGATGATCTTATGCGATATAATGCAGGGTACCCAGTGAACCGTTTGCAAAAACCTGAGACCACATTAACATTTATCAAAATGGAAGACAAAATGTTAAATTATTTTTGCATAACTGAATTAATATTTATGAGCCAAGCCTTCGTTATGTCACCAGCCCATCTGTTCCAACTGTCCAGTACATATCAATTCAGCTTGAATTGAATCTGCATGGTAAGGACGTTGAAGTAGATCGTCATTAAAACTCTTTCTGCGTGTCTTTTAACCGCATTACAGATTCTTGACAGGGATTTTTCGCCCCCAAAAGTAAGAGGTACGACTGGTAACACTTGAAAGTCCATTCAAAAACATTGTGATTATTGTTTTTGTCAATAATTCAAGATTATTGTGACCGGTAATGTGAACATTTAGTTTAATAATGAAAACATCAAAATGATCTTTCAGTTAAACTGTGGCTTTTAGTATGAAAACAGCCTTAAGGTAATGGTGTGCTCATTAACAATGACAAAATTCACATTTAGCAGATATATGCATTCAGAGATTTGCATTTCAGTTTCAGATGAGATTTTCTGTCCAATCAAATGCTCTCTAGAATCTGAAGCATCCTGCTTCTGACATTAAAAAGATGCTGCAGTTGCATCTGAAATGGTCACTTGTTCACACATTTACTGTTTCTTTTGTAATGAATGAATGTATTGAGGAAAAAGGGAGCGATTTCAAACACAGCCTTAACTATGCTTTTCACTGGAGCAAATGTAGCCTGGTTTCCTGTCAGTATCATGTGAAACATCTCAAGCAGTTAAATAGCATTTTAAACAGCTCTGTCACAAGCTGTCAAGAGCTGTTATACAAGTGAACCACTATTGATTATTTTTAAAAAGGGACCAACGTTTTCAATGTCACCCAACTTGGCATTTTAATTGGAAATACATCAACACAGATGAAGACTGCACTCATTAGGTCACTCTTTAATTCAATGCATGATACATGCTTCAAATTAGAGCAGAATGAAAGAGTACAGCAATGTAGTCATCACATTACATGAAATAAATTACCCAATCAAATCAACACCCATAGTGCCTGCATAACTATCCAATGTGTAATCAGGTGTGATTGGTTTTCACCAAAAAAAAGTTTTTATGTATTAAGTTGACAATTTTGAGATTTAACAGACTTTTAATTTTCAAGTTTTTTTTTTGTTGTTGTTGTTTATTTGTCCCTCCCATTGCCCACCTGTTTGATGGACCTCTTGTACACAAATGTAGAACTTTGCAACATTACTTTCAAACAAACTGTAAAGAATCACACAAGCATGTTAACAGGTCCTGGGTTATACTGTACGCTCTGGTTGGAAACATGGCTTACATTCTGAAAACTGTACAGAACGCTCCTCTGAAGGGTTTTAGTTATTTTTATAAATTCTCAGAAATTGTGGTGCTGGAGCGATTGATGGAGGATGACTCTTCTCAGTGTGACCGCAGGTTTTTCCTCCATCTTTTCATCGCCGTCCAATTAGCTGAGACCTGGCAGGGCTGGCTAATAGAGAACTGCAGTGATGGCAGGGCTGTGGGCAGCCCCGTCTCAGCCTGCCCTTTAATGAGAGCTCCCTCGTATCGTCTCGTATTACCAACCTGCCAGCCCCTTGATGAATAATTATATGAGAGAAAAAACCTCCAGTGTGCTGAATGCCCACAGACAGCGAGCAGATTTCTTTGTGTGAAGGCTGGAGCTTATAACAAGGGCCTGTTTGTGGTTACACATCTGCTTCTGACGCACTCGGCCCCACTGGGCTCTCTTTTTAGCCTTAAGGCAAACTGACCCTCTGAAGAGCAGCCCTGTGATTTGTGAAGATTTGAGTGGTCTGTCAGGCTATCAAAGCCCCGAGGAGACATCTGTCAGGCTAGCAGGGCTTCAGCAGTAAATCACACTTGGGCTCAACTTAAGGTCTTATTTGGAAAACTTTTTAACTATTACTCAATTGTAGTGCATGTTTACTTTTGAGCTCATTAAAGTCAATGTATCATTCATAACCCCTTTACTTCCGTAATGTGATGGATTTCTATGGACGCTTGCTTCTTGAAGGAAAAAAAAACATTTTAGTCTCACAATTTTGAGTTCTGAGTTTATATCTCACAGTTTAGTCTTTTTTTCTTGCAGTTCCGATATAGACTTGCAAGATATAAACTCAAAAAATAAAAATAAAAAATTGATTGCTAGATATTTTCTCAGAATTGCGAGGAAAAGTCTGAATTGTATCTCTTAATTCTAAGAAAAAAAATTGTGGGGATATAAACTCATTTGTGCGGAAAAATTGAATTGTGAGAGAAAAATTTGCAATTGCAATTGCAAATTTTTGTATTCTGGCTTCCATAAATTTCAGAGTGAAACCGAATATTCAGATTGTTTTGTTTTTCTGTTGAGTAACGTGCACTAATGAATCATTCACAGCAAGAAGGGTGTGCTGATTCAATCATATCAATATATTGCCATTGTTTTTATCATAATGCACTCATACTTCAGGTTAGAGACCTGCGCGGGACGGATTTTTTCCCGCACCCACAGAAATGTTATCTTGTCCCGCCCACAACATTCATGTTTTGTCCTGATCCCGCCCATGAAAACCTGCATAAAAGTAGCGTATATAGATTTTTTTCAGTACATTCATGAAATTAACATGAAATAGTAAGTTCCGTGTCGCATTGTCGATAAACGCTCCCGATAAAATATTTATTAAAGCATTACCATTCACAATCAATCCACTGTTAAAGCAAGCATAGGCTGCTGTGTGCATGGTTTGGCATGGCAGAATGGCGAGCAAAGAGCACTCCCTTTATAATCACTAAAGAGCTGACATCTCAGTTCATTGCAATCTCAGAAAAGCTCTGTTATAACACGATGAATACATGCACAATGAATCTTTCATGGCTACACTTTGTGTGTCATAATGTGAGGGTTCGTGAGCACGCACATTTCAGCACTGCACAAGAATTCCAGCATTTTGAGTTGAGTGTTGATTCTAACTAAAACACCTCTGATTGGCAATTTAAATAAATAAATAAACAGAAAATAAACAAGTCTGTGATTGGCTGCACTACTCTTATAAATAGAAACTATGCATATGCTTGCGCCTGTTAATCATTTTTATTTTATATTAGCTGTTCTTGTTGCTTTAGTGCAATAAATGAATAACTATTTATTTGTTTTTAGATATTTTATGTTTAGATATTTCTATTTTGCAGGAGTACTGCCAAATCATTTTAGTCTCCTGCATCCGCCCAAAACACACGAGTGTCGGTCCCGCCAAGAGTGCCGGGGCCTCATTTATAAAATGTGCGTATGCACAGATTTTATCTTAGAGTGTGCGTACGCTAAAAACCACTGCAACGTTCATATTTATAAAAACGGTCCTTGACGTGGAAAAGAGCTTAGCGCCACGTCAGGGTCTGAGCAGACGTACGCACTTTTCCTTGTGGCAAAGTCGGAGTACTGCAGCTATTTGAACATCTAAGCTGCAATAATAATAAAAGCGGTGTACGTGCAAGCACCAAATTCATCATAAACAACAAAGATGCAGTGTAAGAGATTAATTGTGCAGTGTAGTCAGATTTTTTATTAACGGGAGTTTTTGCGAGATTAAACTGACCTTTTTAGTAGCTAATGTTGAGAGTTCTTTACTCGCTCTCTGTACACAGTTTATTCCATGCGTTTTTATTATTATTTTATTTTACAAGAGAACTTGCGAAGTCTTGATTTACTAGTAATGCGTAAAATAGAAAAAAAATGCATAAACGCATCTCCGACTGTTTTGTCTGTGTAGCCTATAAGAATAGGCCTATGTCGTGCAATAACGGTTTTAATATATTCTATTCAATAACATTGTTAACTGTTTTTATTTATAACATCTGCTGCTTTGCTTCTGTGAAAATGAATAGAGACATCAGCCTTAAACTTTGATTTTGTCATTTACATCGGTTATATTTGTAATACACATATATTTTTGTGTCAGTACATTAATGGCACATTAGAGCAGCATTAGTAAACTGTGTAAATACAAAGAAATGCCAAATCACATGCAGGTTTTTTTAGACCGGAGACCATAATCGTGTAATAATATATTTTATGATGATATGAAACGTCCAATTTTTCTTTCAATAATGTTTTTTTTAAGTTTTGCAAGAATTTCGTGATACTAAACTTTTTATTAGTTGTCATAGCAAGTGATTTTATATGGCTCACTTTTTATAAGATGACTGAAAATTTTACTTGAATTCGTAGTTTATTCTTACTTTTGGAAACCTAATTGTTTTATAATTACTACTATTATTATTTTTATTATTATTTCTGTTGTTTCTAGAAGTAGTAATTTTGATAATAGTCAATATAAAAATATATAACCACACACACATTGTTTGTCCACAGAATAATTACACATTATTAAATAAAAAGCATCCCGCACGAACCTCTACCTCTGCCAGCAGGACCTCAATTTCAGACTCAGTAAAGTTTTGCTTTTTCTTTGTGCGCTCATTCTAAAGCATAGAAATTGGATAGTGCCCGAGTGATACTAGGTTAATGTTATTAATTAGGGGGCAGAGATCTGACACCAGTCATCTGCGCACAATTTCAAGATCATTTGCGATTTATAAATGTCACATCTGGAAGAGAGGCGTACGCACGTGTTTCTGTGCGCACGTTCATTTTCTCTGAATCGAACTTACGCACTTTTGAGAAATGATCTTAGAACAAATTTAGGACGGTTTATACGCAACATTTTATAAATGAGGCCCCATGTCTCTACTTCAGGTCGTATTTTTTGATTTACTTGCTTTTTCATTCATATCATTTTTCAAAGATCAAATAATGAAAAGAGCGGCTCTGTCTAAACAAGCATAATCTCTGAAACTTCTCAGTGTTGTCAGAGACACAGAACTGAAGAAAAGTAAAACCATGCAACATTTGAAATTGATAACACAAATTCACTCTCTCCTTGACATGCCTCTCTGTTTTGCTCATATATAATACTTAATAATATTATAATATATTTCATATTTGCATTTCTTTCTTTACTTCTTGAATATATGCATGTATTCATTTTGAAAAGTGATCGGACAGGGTTTAAACATTTGCACTATATTTAAATATCCTTAAAAGTGTATATTTGCCTGAGAAGCAATAACAGTTGCATGTTAGGTTACATTTTGCTTAAAGTATATAATATTTTCCAGTGAGGTTAGAATAGTAAACTTTCAAGATGACGTATTTTTTTGCCTCTCTGGGAAATGTATCTTGTTTTAGGGATGTTTTTAATACAAAGCAACAGAGAAGCATTGCATATGTAAATTATATGCTGATGAGTTTATGCATAATAAAAAAAAGCACCATTATAAGCACCACGTAGAGCTATTTTGAGGAGGAGGTGGGTAGGGGAACAAAAGTTGTACATGTACCCACAATCTTGCCCTAACTGGGATAAAGTCAACTCTGTACAGGTCTTATATATCTAAAAACCTGTGTGTGTGTGTTTGCACATACTTTCAGGCAAGTTAGACACACGAGGAACAGGAACTTCCATTAAGACAATAAACAGGATTCATTTTGAATTAATGACATGATTGCTGACTAAGCTCTTGGAGTTGCCTTGATATGCTTTAAACATTATAACCGTTTTTTGAGATAATTTGAAATTTGCATATGGTTTCGCATACATTCCATTAGTATAAAATATGCATATCAGATCAGATCACAATCAATTACCTCTGGACATAAGTGCTAATTTTGCTGGCACATCAGTAAAAGTTGAAGAGGCTGAATGGTTTTGAAGCTTTGAGACTCTGTTCTGAAAGTATTTGGAGTCGCCGTGGTTAATCACAGGAAGTGGTCTTAAAAGAGACACAACCCTGAGAGATTTACTACTTTGACAATGTTAATTAACAAGTCTCTCAGATGAACAAAAGGCTTAATGTCTGCACTCGATGCTTTACACAGGCATTTGTATGGACCAACAAGGAAAATTAGGACAAAATGTAATTATATGGTACCTGAAAGACTATAAACCAGTTACTCATGGTGTTTGTGTGTTTCAGACAGAAAGCGAAAGACAGTGCTGGAAGCCGGTACTCGTGATGTTGACGGAGAAGGACCTGCTGCTGTTTGACAGTATGCCGTGCATGAGAGAACACTGGCTCAGCCCGACACACACCTACCCTCTGCTCGCCACACGGTACACACTCACACAGCATTACTGCTCTCATTTTGCTCGTTCATACAAACACACCTTTGAAAAAACAATCAAGGTACACCTGCGCACACCCTTCTGTTTAACACATGCATCTGTACACACACATGCTTTTTGCATGCCAGTTGGCAGTGCTGACCAATTGGGAACTAAAATACACAACTGCAGCCAGTTGGAAAGAAACAGTACAAAAGCATAATGGCTATTAAAGGCCTGTTGAAGCTGTATGAGGTGGCAGCTATTACTGCAAGGGATAGATTTGAAGTCCAAGTTTAACTGGACCACAGCCCAGATCTCACTCTAAGGCTGATAGGGCAGTTATCACAGGCTCAGTTGGCATGTGCTAATGTTTTGTTGACCCTGAGATTGTCCAAAATGGCAGAAAGTACTGCCATGCTTTTTCTTGAAACTTATTTTGGCTTGACTTCCTCTGTAAAATCTCAAATTTCTGTCAAACCAGGCAGCACCGCCAATGGTGAAAACTCATTGGACCAATCCGGTGCCAGTTTATAGGATGCAACAGTGCCCGCCCACTTTTTCAACGGCCTTGGTTCCTGAAGTATTTTTCCCATATGGGTTAACTCTTCATTAAAGAGTTGTAAGCCATGAACAAAACCAACCAGCTAAAATCAGTTCCTCTCTGGAGAAAGGAATGGGAATTTTACATTTGAAACCAGATTGTTGCACTTTATTAAACATCAATCTTGAACTTGGAGACACTGATTCCAATAAATGGATGTTAAGAAACATGATATTGTATGAAATATTCAGTCAATTGAAGTTATGTTTTGTGGCACTTACAAAAAGTACCATGGTACTGAAATTCTATGGTGTTCTATTATGTTTTTGAAAATGTACCATAGTGATATTTTGTTTATACATGTATTATATTTTTGAAGTAGCTTAAATAAATATGAAACACAATTCCTATAATAAAAAGTACTATGGTGGAAACAGTAATACCATGGTAATCTAAGATATTTCCAAGAATTTCACTTAGAAGCACCATGGTAAATATCCCAAAAAACATTTTGTTTGATTTTTTGTAAGTGATTTCCATGATATATCTTGAGTTTTTATTCATAGGCTGGTGCATTCTGGTCCAGATAAGGGTTCACCACAGCCTGGTGGTGAGCTGTGCTTTGCTACACGGACGGGAACCAGATTGGGTATCGAAGCCCACCTTTTCAGGGCAGAGACCTGCAAGTACCTGTCACTCTGGACCAGACACATAGTCACTGGCTGCCACGCAGCTGCTGAGATGATCAAAGAAGTCACTACCAGTGAGTATGGATTATACTTCTGGCTCCTTTCACAGGTTTTATGGCCCGTCCACACCAACACTTAAAAAAAATAAAGGTTTCAAAAGGGGTTTTCACATTGATGCCATAGAACAGGGGTGTCCAAACCTATTTCTGGAGGGCCACTGTCCTGCAGAGTTGCAGGATTAGACACCCCTGCCATTGAAGAACCATATTTGGATCCCCAAAGAACCTTTCAGTGAAAAGTTCTTCAAAGAGCTTTTTTTTTTTCTTTGTGGATGTTAAAGGCTCTTAATGGAACCACAATAATTAACCTATTTTTAAGAGTGAAGGAACAATTCTAGCATGGAAAAAAAAGTTTTATAATGAAACTGCATCTTTATGGACTCATCAATTCTAAAAAAAAAAAAATCTATCTATCTATCTCTAGATGTAGAGATATACATATATATATATGCATGCATGAAGCCCAAGACTGGTTGCCCACTGAAGCTAAGCAGGGTTGAGCCTGGTTAGTACCTGGATGGGAGACCTCCTGGGAAAACTAGGTTGCTGTTGGAAGAGGTGTTAGTGAGGCCAGCAGGGGGTGCTCAGGGTTCTGATGCCTCAGTATAGTGATGGGGACACTATACTGTAAAAAGCACCATTCTTCGGATGAGACGTTAAAACGAGGTCCTGACTCTCTGTGGTCATTAAAAAAAAAATCCCATCTCGTAAAGAGTAGGGGTGTAACCCATGTGTCCTGGCCAAATTGCCCCCCTGGCCTTTGTCAATCATGGCCTTTCTAATAATCCCCATCCACTTGATTGGCTCTATGACTCTCTCTCCTCTCCACCTGTAGCTGGTGTGTGGTGAGCGCACTGGCGCCATTGTCCTGTGGCTGCCGTCGCATCATCCAAGTGGATGCTGCACACTGGTGGTGGTTGAGGAGAGACCCCCCCCACATGATTGTAAAGCGCTTTGGGTGTACAAAAAATACACAAAGTGCTATATAAAGCTCATTCATATATATATATATATATAGACAGTGGGTACGGAAAGTATTCAGACAACCCTTAAATTTTTCACTCTTTGTTATAATTGCAGCCATTTGCTAAAATCATTAAGTTAATTTTTTTTTCCTCATTAATGTACACTCAGCACCCCATATTGACAGAAAAACACTGAATTTTTGACATTTTTGCAGATTTATTTAAAAAAAAAACGGAAATATCACATGGTCCTAAGTATTAAAGACCCTTTGCTGTGACACTCATATAAACTCAGGTGCTGTCCATTTCTTCTGATCATCCTTGAGAGGGTTCTACACCTTCATTTGAGTCCAGCTTTGTTTGATTATAATGATTGGACTTGATTAGGAAAGCCACACACCTGTCTATATAAGACCTTACAGCTCACAGTGAATGTCAGAGCAAATGAGAATCATGAGAATCAAAGGAACTGCCTGAAGAGCTCAGAAAAAGAATTGTGGCAAGGCACAGATCTGGACAAGGTTACAAAAAAATTTATGCTGCACTTAAGGTTCCTAAGAGCACAGTGGCCTCCATAATCCTAAATGGAAGACGTTTGGGACGACCAGAACCTTCCTAGAGCTGGCCGTCCGGACAAACTGAGCAATCGGGGGAGAAGAGCCTTGGTGAGAGAGGTAAAATAGAACCCAAAGATCACTGTGGCTGAGCTACAGAGATGCAGAGGGAGATGGAGAAAGTTGTAGAAAGTCAACCATCACTGCAGCCATCCACCAGTCGGGGCTTTATGTATCCTAGTGCAAGAACAGGAAAGACGCGGGGTTTGCTAAAAAAACACCTGAAGGACTCCAAGATGGTAAGAAATAAGATTCTCTGGTCTGATGAGCACAAGATATAACTTTTTGGTCTTAATTCTAAGCGGTATGTTTGGAGAAAACCAAGCACTGCTCATCAACTGTCCAATACAGTCCCAACAGTGAAACATGGTTGTGGCAGCATCATGCTGTGGGGGTGTATTTCAGCTGCAGGGACAGGACGACTGGTTGCAATAAAGGGAAAGATGAATGCGGCCAAGTACAGGGAAAACCTTCTCCAGAGTGCTCAGGAACTCAGACTGGGCCGAAGGATTACCTTCCAACAAGACAATGACCCTAAGCACACAGCTAAAAATAACGAAGGAGTGGCTTCACAAACACTCTGTGACTGTTCTTGAATGGCCCACCAGAGCCGACTTAAACCCAAGGAGCACTCTGGAGAGACCTAAAAATGGCTGTACACCAAAGTTTACTATCCAACCTGACAGAACTGAAGAGGATCTGCAAGGAGGAATGGCAGAGGATCCCCAAATCAAGGTGTGAAAAACTTGTTACATCTTTCACAAAAAGACTCATGGATGTATTAGATCAAAAGATTTCTACTAAATACTGAGCAAAGGGTCTGACTACTTAGGACCATGTGATATTTCAGTTTGTCTTTTTTAATAAATCTGCAAAAATGAACAATTCTGTGTTTTTCGCAGATGGGGTGTTGTGTGTACATTAATGAGGGGAAAAAAAATTTACTTAAATGATTTTAGCTAATGGCTGCAATATAACAAAGAGTGAAAAATTTAAGGGGGTCTGAATACTTTCCGTACCCACTGTATATATATATGCATTTAGCATCAGATATTTCACACATTTGTAAATGTATAACAGACTTTCGTGTAACCAGGCATTTATTGTCCAAATATCAGTAGTAGTGGATACAATCTGCCATCAGCTTTTCTCTGTAGCAACAGTTTGTTTTCTGTCTTAGTTAGCAGTAGTCTGGAACTTTGCAGTAAGTGTTGATCCATGTTGGCCCAGGATTTCATTTATTTTCTTGTGCAATGTTGTGTTTATATTATTTTTAAGGCTATAGTTTCTTGAATATTATACACATACTTCTGTCAAATGTAGATTTGTGGATACTCGAAAACTTTCATGCAAAGATAAATGCAGATCGGTCATCTGAGGTCGTGGTCCATGGCTCCAACTCTACTGTGAATTTGAAACGTTCTGTGCTGCACTGCAATATTTCTGAGTTTTGGATGTGCGTTAATCATATTGCAGTTGATTAAGAGTGTATTTATAGAATGGAATGCCATGGCAAAGTTCCTGTGTGGTCTCAATGCAGCAGGCGAGGCGATGGGCACCGAGCAAAGCATTCTGGGAATTGAAGCTCTCAGGCAGCCCCCGAGCCTGGACTGATAGGAAATGTATCTGCCATTACTGAACTGCATGTGAGCCCCTGGAGATCACTGCGCCTTATTTGGATATTTTGCGGTTTTCCCCTTCTGTTAGATATTTTCACTGTTCTGAGATCAGGCTTTGAGATATTTCTACTTAATCTACAAAGCTACAATGGCAAGTAGGTTAAACTGAGCAATGATTAATGTTGATTTTATTGTCATAAGTTAAGCATGTTAACAGTGCTGTGAGAACTTCTGAAAGAAACAATATAAATAGACTGACCTTGTTACAACACGTCACTCTCTAATTAATACATTTGGGAGAACATGATGATTACTTTGAGTTTGTAAGAAAAGAGCAACAGTGCAGATCCTCTCAAAACAAACCAGACACATTTAACACAACGAATAACACGTTAGACTGGATTTGACATTTGTTCCCTTAAAAAGATCCTGTTTGCGTTAGAATCTTAGAGCTGCTCCATATTTGAGTTTTTATGGATAAGACCCATTTGGCAGCTGATGCTCTATTAACCTGTGTTTAGTCTAATCTTATAATCTGTTCAGAGAATTTGTGTCTCCAAAGATTATTTTTTTTTAGTTCTCATTTTGTGGGACGTTATATATTTTACTGCTGACCACAAGAGTCTAAAATCCTCTTTCAGCCTGTAATGATAAAAAAGTCACAACAAAAAAATTTGAAAAAACCTAAGGGCAAATGAGAATGTAATACAATTTATTATTATGCTGCTGCTGATTAATTTTAGACAGCTCACTGAACAGATTTATGGTGCACTTTGTGTGGATAAATATAAAAAATGGTTCATGTTAAATGCTCTGTGTAATGTTTTTGCTGTTAAAAGGTTTTTTAAAAAATAAATATAAATGCTAATAAAAACAATGTAATAAATACATATTAAAAAAAATCTGACAACTATAAGCCATTTGTGTTGATTTCTCTAAAACATGTAACATGCACTTTCCACATTTCTTTCATTTGCACGGCCCAATACAGCAACAGTTTTCTGGCTCCATTTATAGTATAGTATCTGTAGTGTATGTATTATATTGTTGGGTTTTCTTGTTCTCTTTAGATGTACTTTCAGGATTACTAAAAAATTATATAAAGTAAATGTGGTGTTATTACTAATTTGGTAAAGATAAGCCTGCATAGACACATGAGGAACACTAAATTGCTGAGTTACTGAATTATTGCAAAGCTGTTAAGAGTTAGGAGGCCGAACAATTTCTATGCTAAGCCGTTGATGGAGAAGGAGAGGCAGTTTGTGACGGACTAAAAGCCCATGTGGTGGGAAAGAGTCCCTTGGTCTTGAAAATCAGTCCGTTTTGATGGGGATACGGTTACAGTATTGTTAAGAGTAAAATGGGAACAGAAGTTCGAAATCCCCTTTTTAGGAGCCCCTCACCCAAAGTTCGTAATTAATACATGTTTGAGTATTTAATGTCAGTGTAATTCCAATTTAATGGGTAAACTGCAGAAGATGCTATTTCATTGCTGTGATGATCTAATCAGCCTAATGGTCTGAGCCGAGGGGTTTCTCAAAGATACACAATGTGAAAAGGACACACTAGCCTCACAATTACCCGGTCAAAGAGAGATTCAGGGAGCTTTATTGGGGCAAATGGAGGGAACAGCTGAAGTGGATCACTGGCACGTTCACAATAGGCACGGTAACAGTAGGTTTCCACACCTCCTGTGGTGCCTGATGAGCTGTAATTGAATGTATTGGAGGGGCGATACTGGATACATGGAGTCCTGTGATGTATTTGATGAAACCAGGGAGGTATTGAGCAGGGATTACTGGTGATGAATAATGTACCAATTATCAGGCGAATCAAAGGACATCTATCTCACAAATGGAACCCTTTTTCATTTTATTCGCACCTTAATGGAATGTGCAGTTCCATTAGTACTTTAACTCTTAGGCCCATCCACACGGAGACGCGTTTAGCTGTATATGCATACATTTTGTATCGTATAGGCGTTTCGTCCACACGGATCCGGCGTTTTGGGAGAGTGAAACCGATATTTTTTTGAAACCGGGTCCCAAGAGTGGATAAATCTGAAAAAGCCACCCTTGTGTTTTCGTGTTGACAGCGAATCCGTATATTTTCTGAAACGATGACGTCATCAGCCCACATCTGGCCCCTAGTCAGACACCGCTACGTCACGTAACAGCAACAAAAACATGAACAAACACTGAACGATTGTCTTTTTATCAACTAACATTAACAGATTAATACATGTATTGTTCCATGTTCGTTTGTATACCCGCGCAAGGTTTATGCGCATAGTCCAAGTCTTCTCCGTTTTTAGTGCATCTCTGTGGCAGAAGATACATACTGGTCTGGCATGTATACTACATCGTTTTGTGGTTTCGTGTGTACGCAGATATTTCTTGAGGCGAGGGAAAAAAATAAAAAAAAGATTGGATAGGGAAAGCTCTGGCTTCGTGTGGATGTAGCCTTACTGTATTTATACATTTACTATTTGGATTCTTATAGTACTTGTAAAATATATTTTATTACAAAATTGTACCCGAGTCTTTAATATCAGAAATGAAAAAGCATCTATGTGAATAATTCAGTAAACTGGGCAGAATTTCATCCACTCAGAAAAGTAGCTGCACTTCAAAAGTACAATTTAGACAGTTTCAGAGATCTAATAATAATAATAAAGAAAATTCTCAAAATTAGTACTTTAATATTTCACAGCTTCACATGTCTGCTTTTTAACCCTCTGGTATGACAACTCCAAGTAATTTCTTATGGTAATCATGGCAGTTGTGTTTAGTAATTCTGAGTATTCTTGATGTGTTTTTGTGTTTGTCTTCAGGTTGTATGTATCGGGGTCAGGACTGTCGGTTGGTCATTCACTATGAGCGAGGTTTCTCTGTTATAGCTGATGGAGAGGACAGCTCTGTGGCACAGCCTCTCTTCAGTTACCCGTTTGAAAAGCTGAAGATGTCTGCTGATGATGGAGTACGGATACTCGATTTGGATTTCGGTGGGAACGAGGGTGAAATTGTGAGTAAAATTTGAGGTTCATTCAGCACCAACAAAATTAGTCATCCATGATGAGAGTGCTGTCATGGGGCAATTTTGCTATTATTTAAATTAGATAAATTAAATTATTAGCTACAAGTCATTTCATAGATAAATTTAACTGATTCAAAACTGAAAATAAATCTGAGTCATTTGCATCAATGTTCATGGATGTCTTAGTGTGGCATTTTTCATGTTTATTAAAATATATTTAGGTAAAAATTACTTTTTATTACTGTGTGTGTGTGTGTGTGGTGTGTATCTATATATATATATATAGATTATACTATATTAACTATATATAAAAATACACCACCACAGGTTTGGTTTTTGAAAAGGGGGACATTCCATATGTGTAATGGTTTTTATATTGTACAAACTGTATTTTCTATCCCTTACCCTACCCCTACCCCTAAACCTACCCCTCACAGGAAACTCTGTGCTATTTCAGATTTTCAATACACTCATTCTGTGTGATTTATAAGCGTTTTGAAAAGTGGGGACATGGGTAATGTCCTGAAAAGTCACCTTCTCCTAATACCTGTCATAACATTCGTCATTATACTAAATGCGGCACAACACACACACACACACCCCAACCACAACAGAGTAATAAAAAAGCGATGTTTACCCTAAATATATTTTCAATAAACATGATAAAACGTGCATAAACATTTTTCCTGCAGCACCAAATGAGCAGTTCGAATTTTTGGAAGGATCATCTGACACTGAATAATGGTTGTTGAAAATTCAGCTTTAACATCACAAAATAAATTACATTTAAAAATATATCCAAATAGAAAAAAGTTATTTTAAATTATTGTAACATCATAAAAACTGTTACCATACAGCAGTTGTATAGATGAATATGAATATAAATGAATATATACGATGTGCATTACTGGCTAAAAATAGCTGTTTGATTAAAATTGCTCTTTGAATGGATGATTTTTTTTATTTAGTTGCACTACAAACATTTTATTGATTAAATATTGTATATCTATTTTTAGCCGTATCACCCATTCATAGGTGAAATTCTTCAGCACAGGAAATGATGCATGTCTGTACCAATAGACGGCTCATCTCTGGAAGTTCTTGAGAAGGCCTGTCTGATCATGATTGCTTTTCTCAACATGTGTTTGTCCCATCAAGCACTTCCCTTCTTTGCTTAATACTTTTTGTTTTTTTCTATTCACAGCAACTTGACTTGCACTCCTGTCCCAAGCCCATTGTTTTTATCCTCCACTCCTTCCTATCTGCCAAGATTGCAAGATTAGGATTGGTAGCCTGAGATTGAACTGTTATAGACTGAAACAGGGACAGGATTATTCCAAAATGCAGAAGGGAAAACCGGAACACAGTGGAACTCGCAAGACTGACCGAGGACGATGACGCAGAACTGACGCTGTAGCAAACCGGACCACTGAATGATTTTAAGTTACATTTCAGTAATGATAAACTATGTATTTTTCAGAGAAATATTAATTATAGTGAAACAATTTCACATTGATTTCCTAAGAACAAAAATCTATGTAATGAACACTAATTTGTGATTGGAACAAAAAAATACTGGAAGTATTATTTTAGAATCCAATACAGCAGATTATTCAGCATTTACAATGCCATTAACTTCTATATAATGTTAGGAGGGAAGGTGTCCATCTGTATGACAGCTGTCTATAATTACATTTGTCTGGCAGCTGATATGGATTAAAGAGGGGCTCGTTTAAACCTGATTAATGCACATAAAAGTTAAACAGCCTGAAAGCAGTCATCTCGTTTAGTTTCAGGTGCTTTCACTCTGGAGTTGTGCCTCACTGATAGTTGAAGCAAAATCAACAGGAACATTCTAGAGTGCCGGTCATCAAAGAGGCATGTCAACAAACTGTCTGCTTTCACAAGGCCTTTGTGACAAAAGAGGAAAATCGAGACAGGGTCAGCCCTCCCCTTCAGAACTGTATCTGTTTCCACAGACAAATGGAGTTTCGGTGACTTCTACAAATGTCTCGCTCATAAAATCTGGAGTCCTGACTTCTGACATGCAAAAGAAATATTTAGTAACACCGTCACATTTGTGTAGTTGTTTTTAATATTCATCAGAAAGATGTTCTCCTTTCACACACTAGCACAACAACGATTGTGGAGGCTCAAATTTGCTCTCATTGGCCTGTGGTCATATTTAGCTTCACTGCAAACACACAAAGGCCATTGAAGAACCTTGGATGTCCGATTATAAATTAGAGCAATTGAGTTTTCAAGTTAACCAGCAATTAGTGTCCATTGTCGGGCACTGAGCGTTCCCAGAGTACTGATCCATTGTAGGGGTTATGGATTTGGGGACAGCAGGGCCCCTGTGGCACAGCCTTTGTCTCATCTGTGAAACCATCCCTGCCACATTCCAGCACACATGACAGATCCAGGAGTCACGGGGCTGAGAATCAATTTTCAAAATTAAAGGGATAGTTCACACTAAGATGAAAATTGTGTCATGATTTAACCACCCTCTACTTGATCGGAACAAAAAAGATTGTATTTTGAAGAACGATTCTACCCAAGTCAATGGGGTCCAACAGTTCTCCAAGCTTCAAAAAGAACATAGTGTGGAATTACGCTGTGTTCATGCTATATACATGACTTATTTTTGAGTGAACAATTTGTTTTTTGTTACATAAAAATCATACGCAGGATATGTGGAGCAGCAGGTGCGGCACAAGGTTTGACCGACTCTTCCGTATTTCACTCATTAGTTCTACTGTTTAGGAATAATGTTATTCACACTTCCTCGTTTTCAGCTTAAGTTTCAATAAATGGTTACTGGGGAGGAAGTTTCAAGTTCTGAAAATCACAGCATATTTTCATAGTACAATGAACACTTCTGAAAGGTTCAAGGAAAATTTGATTCCTCATGATATGAGCCCTATTATATCAAGATGTCAGCATGCAGAACAAAGTGAGATGCTTAAACACACTGTAGAAAAGACTTCAGGTCTAAAAACAAGAGTTTACCCAAGCAGATCAAAATACTGATTCAAAGCAGTTTCAGCTTGGGAAAAATGGTGTATCACAACTTATCAAAATAAACTAAAACCCTATTAAAAACATCGGTTTTGTTCAATATCATAACATTGGGTTCCACCATATGAACTAGAGCAGCTCTGCTGAGAAGCAGCGAGTGAGCTCAGATTGCATACTGCCTTCGAGGGCTCTCAGGGTTGACAATGTTATGTGCAGCCCCCTCCCTCCTTTTCCATCACCCCTCTGGGCACCCAGCAGTGAGAACAATGGCCCTGTGTGGAACTGGAATGTGTCTGGTGGCTTTGCCAAACAAGACACCCTCAACTTTCTCTGGGCAAGGAGTACCAGGGAGCAGTTACTCTTAATGACCTCAGACCAATGCGACCTGATCCCAACACAGAAGTACTTTTAGGGCAAACTACTTGCAGCGGTAGTTTAGTGCGCATAGCTTATGTGTGATCAACGAAAAAGAAAAGATGAGGTAATCACTGAGGGAATGATGAGGTTTTGGAAAAACAGAATCGAGACTCTCATGTGTTCCTTGTTTCATGCTCGAGTGGTGATTCAAGCGAACTGATTACTGAAATACGATCTGGACAGAAATGCCCTCTGACTGATTTTCATAATGCAAAACAGCATTTCTCAGAAAACACGTGGCTATATTTGGCTGTTGTTTGTCAGAGTCAGACACTCAGTTTGAGTGTTCATGATATACCATATAAAACCAAATAAAATAATATTTTAATAGATTAAAATATGATTATCACAAACACATAAAAAACAATATAGAAATAATCAAATGCATGCCTCATGTCAGGAACAGTTCTATAATTAATGCTGTGAGAAGTTCTATAGCATTAGAAGCTCTTTTCTACTACAAGCTCCATCCATTTACTTTGTGGCATCATGTTGTTGTTCTTACGACTGTGTCCTACTGCAGGTTTACCTTCAATGTTTCCAACGAAAAATTAAGTCATCTTTTAGATGATTTCTCCACAACCCAATCAATCACCTGTGGATGAGAACAGCATGTGCATAAAACATTTTCCGTTGTATCAATTTTGAGGGCATCTTATGAAAATGAGTAACTCAAAATAAAACGACATAACTGTAATTTCTAATTTTTATCAACTCAGGTCATGTCAAAATACAGCAAACTGAAGTACGTGCTTTACCTGTTTGGCATTGTTACTGGCTGCTTTCTTCATTTCCTCATGTAGGCCACGTGAGGTTTTCAGATCCTGTTGTAAAACAAACAGGTTGCTGAGGCATAACGGCTCGGAGAAGAGCATTGTGCAAGCTAAACTTTGCTAATGCATTATTACATGTATGCATACAATACTTACACTACCATTCAAAATACTAGTTAAGTAAGATTTTTTTAAAATATACTTTTATATGGTAATGTACGCGAATGCTCTAAATGTATTTATGCATAAATGTGTTTTGAGTTTGACTATTGTGTACTGTTATGAGAATTAATTTTAAACGAAAATATGAACGTATGTATATTTTCTCTAATAATTAATCAACTTAAAAGTTAACATATCCGTGACAAGTGAAACGTCAAAACTCACAACCATGAGCACATAATACCACCCATGTTTACACGGAATATCTACGTCTATTCAGTATCCATCAACTTGACCCGTCCTGATGAACAACACGGAGGACTGTGCTGGTAAGTGAAGGCGAGCCTATCATAACAGAGGGCATTTATATATTGAGGTCTTAAAGGTACCCTAGCAGAGACAGCCTGTATAAATTAAGTACATTATGAATGATTTTGGTGCACATAAAAATCCTGACAAAAACAACTTTAGGCAAAAATAGGTACTACAAAAGAGTGATTTTTTTTTTTGCTCACTGAATGCTTTAGGAACAAAGCGAATTGAATTGAAAATTGGTTACTTGAACTAAGTTTTTGCTCCCCCGTCATGGATAAATGTTGTAGATAACATCAATCGACAGCGTTTACGCAGCATATTTTGAGAGCTTCAAAGATGTCCTAAAGGCAGGACAGCAGGGTGTGAGGGAAAGAGGCAGAATGATTCGTACCCACCTTCAGATAAAACTTTGATATGTCAAACAGTCTTTGACTGCAGGCTTCAAAGCACTTGTGCTCACTGCTGATCCCTTGTTTATTCAGCGTCTTGGCAACCACCTCCCTCAGCATCTGAAGCAGAAACAACGGATGAGAACGATGCACAATCACGTAACTACTGCACTCACAGACCTCACATAAAGACCTGACATTTGCTGATAACTCAAGGAATAAAGTAAAAGGTTTAAGGATTTGAATGGGTTGAGAGCTGTTTTGTCTTATTCCATGGCTCTCTAGAATACTCAATTCTGGTCAAATGCGGCAATCAGTGGTCAGATATTTTGGTATAATGACCCTTAAACTGCATATTTGACTCTAGTCCCTGGACACCAATTTTCTACAAAGCTGTACCATTTTTTATGTCTCTTAACACTTAAATCAATATTTCATACCAATATAATTTGTCAAGTTGTAATGTTATAAGCTGGATAATGCAGCTTAATGTCAGTTGGCCATTATTGCAAAATAAACCTATTTAGGGTTTGCCTATAGGTTCTGCTTAAATATCTTCAATATTACATATCTGGCTGATACCAATAAATTAATGCTTTGAACGAATGCTATTCAATTGGAATTTTTTTTTTTTTTTTTACTATTTATCCAAACTGTCAAAAACTGAAAAAACTCTGTCTTTTCAAAAATATTATAAGTGAATTTAGGCATTACAACATTATAACGTACGCTATAAAAATTTGATATTCATTTTGAGATTTGCTAAAAATTAGTGTTAAAACTACTAGTATTTAAAAAAAAATGCATTTTAAATGAACATTATATGACAGTAAAAGGTAATCTAAATATAAAAAAAGTGAAGTAAGTATGAACAAGTAAATACCCAATGTGACCCTACTTTTTGTCTATTATCCTCTCGCCACGCTCTGAAATATAGCGCGATTGCTCTTCGGGTGACCCAACCCCTTTTTAAAAACTTTAACTTTGCCCATTCCCCCCCCTCTCATCCTGTTTTCACATCTGTCCTACACATCCCAACCTGTCCTCTACAAAATTCAAGGCAAAAAACCAGCAAATATTTCTTTAAAAATATTTATATATCTATCATATATTATATATATATATAATATTCATCTATATATATATAAATTTATCACGTTACCTTAAAACTAATACACAAAAACAATACCAACATATATTATTGTGCATTACTAGTGCATTCCTAAGGCAGATTTTACCCCAAATCTCTGCAGAAAATGTGAAAATGTAAATTCTCCTGGGCCTGGTAATTGGCACTCACCCTGTTGTGTTTCTGGGAGCGGGACTCGGTCTGGGTCTGGCTGGGTTTTTGACTGGGTGAGGGGTCGGCAACCGAAGCAGACCGTCTGGCCAGACCTGAGCTGGAACGGGAATGGGCTGCTTGCTGCCGTAAAGCCCCCACTGCTGGGTGAGTACCACCTGCACCCAGAGATTCAAAGCTCTCCGATTTACAGAACCTGAGAAAGGGATTTTAAAGTGGATGAGGTGGATGGTGTAAGATATTGTTTCTCTGAGTTCATCAATCCAACAATCTCACTTTATAACTCACCTCAAAACTCTAATCAAAATGACTTGATGTGACGATCTACTTAAGCACTGGAGCACACACTTATACCTCTTTTTCTTCTGGAGATCTCAGCTCAAGCACTCTCTTTCTGAGCCCATTTAATAAGAAACTGTTCAGTTCCTGCATTTTTATTTATTTTTTTTTCTCCCTTGAATATAAATTTTCTGGCTTGTGTGTTTAGTTGCCAATGATGTGACACCGCTGTGGTGATTTCAGAGTGGAGCAAAGTCTGAGATGATGATAGGCCTTAAAATTAATGTGGCCTTTGGAGTTGGCAGTAGGTCAGCATTCAATAAAAAATAAATAGTCAATAATCTCATGTCCTGACACACACATCATCTAATGCACGCTGGGCTTCTGTGGCAGCAAAGAAGGCCAAACATTAGACATTTGATCACTGCCATATGTAAAGCGCATTTAGAGAGGGCCTACATTAATAAAAATAGCAAGACTTTGACATTCATTGCAGCGCTGCTCAGTTATTTTCATTCATTGCTCATTTCACTCTTTGACAAAGCCATCAAGTGCAGATCTATATTCAATTTGGGTGCGAGTGACTTATGGCGCATTCAAATGCATGTAAAGTGGAGGGACGGAGGTGCAGAGGAAGGAAATGATGAGCAGGCAGAACTAAAATTAGCCACAAGGGAGAATCAATGGACAACTATTAACTGGACAAACATTAGTTTGACCGTCTAACAGAATGTCCATCTTCCGAGAAGTGACATGTAACGATGGGTCGACTAATTCAAATACTGGCAAATAGAATATCATTAAAACAGACTGGCCTTGAAAAACCCTTAATAATAAGAATCATTATTAATATTTGAGCAGCAATGATAATTGATAATAATTACGCCCCAAATTAGCATATTAGCATGATTTCTGAAGGATCATGTGACACTGACGCCCTGGGCAGGACAACGGCCTCCTGAACATTCAGCCTTTGTCCATCACAGAAATAAAATACATTTCAAAATATATTCAAATAGAAACCAGTTATTTTAAAACAGAATAATATTTCACAATATTACTGTTTTACTGCATGTTTGATCAATTAAATGCAGTCTTGGTGAGCCTAAGAGACTTCTTTCAATCTGAAAAATATTTACTTAAAATTAAAATTAACTTATTCAAAATAAACCTAAAGAATATAAACAGTGATTAGTTTCTTTCTGCTTACTAAAGACTGATCAGAATTCAGAAATCATGAGATGAATGGCAAATTTGAAACTTTCTCTTTTTTTTATTATACTTTTTTTTTTTTTTTGTTTTTTAATTATTTGAATTTGGCCCACAAACCGCCGGCCACCTCTGCCAGCCCTTGGTGGCACGTAATGAGAGATTGAAATTTATATAAAGCCCTGCGAATAAAAGTATTAAACTGATTTTTTACTGATCCTGTGTGGTGATTGCTAATATGAAGAAAAAAGACACTGATGACCCTTCTTAGTAGTTGCATGCGTGGTTTCTCCACCTCTTGTGTGGCTGGAAGGTCGTTTCTCGGCGCAGTGTTTGGGAGGCGGCCGGCTCGCTGTGCAGAGCGTTCAACGTTCGGGCCACGCTGCCCGGTTCAGAACAGCACGGCTTGGGGAGGGGCAGGACTGAGGCGAATGCACCGGGCAGGGCTCCTTACAGCATGTACCTGGGTCTCATATCTTATTAGACAGACCTGCAGCTTCCACAAACCCACGGTCTCGCTCAGGTGCCTTATGCTATCCAGACAAAACCGAACACAACCAAGAGGATGTAGAGAATCGCAATCAATAGGGGAGAACCGTTTGTAAAATTTGATGAGTTTTTTTTATATAGACACCCACACACCAACACTACTCTATTTCCTTGGGGTAGTGGGACTGGTGGCCTTTTGAGAAGGAAGCTTGGTCCACCTTCTGGTTGTGAGGGTACAGAACAACTGAAACGCATGTTTCACTACACAACCACCTTTAGATACATTGAGTTCGGAAAAAATAAATTATGCAGATTTGCGAAGACTGTGTTTAACCGGGTAGAGCCAAGTTTATGTGGCCAAATCTTCACACAATTTTTTTTGTTCTCTAAAAAAGAAAGCCATGGCCTTTAGTAGTATCTTTAGCCTCTACTAGAGAGTTAACCCTCTATTTTTAATACCCTTTGATTAGGGTCAACCAAAAATGAATGAATGAATGGATTCTTTCCTCAGTATGACCCTGAATGTTGTCACCAATGCATTTTTTAAATGCCTTGAAAATGTGAAACCTAAGAGATTACTAGTTTTTTTACCTACACTTGTAAACACAAATTTTATACTGTGTTTAGATGTCCAATTAACTCATGTAAAAATATGTATTACCTACATTGTAAACATGTGGTCCATATGACTAACGCTTATATTCCAAGTCATATGATAGTTTTGTTTGACAAACAGAAGAACAACAACTGAAAGTTATTTTTTACTGAAAACTGTCCCTTTCTGTAGCTCTTTAATATGGAGTCATTTTGTGTGCTGTGCCAGGATTTGATGTCAAGCAAAGCTGACTTTGGATCAACGTGCCATTTTTGTAGCATTTGTGACATTTATAGTCTGTTCCTTACAGCAATATATAATATACTGCACAAGTCCGATGAACCACTTTTTCAATACTTTTTTTTTTTGGTCATATTAAATCCCACACTGATTTTTTTTTACATGGAAAAGAGTGAACAGAATATTCTTCAAAAATTTCACCTATTGTGTTCCAAAGAAGTCAGTCAGTCATACAGGTTTTCACACAGCATGAGGGTGAATAAATAAAGTACTTGGGGGTGAACTATTCCTTTAAGACCAGTGCAAAAAGAAAACAAAAAAAGTTGTAAAAAATGGAATGAATGATGTTTTAAAATTTTCTACCATGTACACACATGCTCCCTCCTTGACTTGAGGGATTTGAATTGCAGTTTTAATTAGCTAGGGGGAAAAAAAGTCATTAAGAGACATGTCAGACACTGTATGTATGACCAACCCTCTAAGCACTGGCAGCGGCTGTAGTTCCCCGCTAGGCAGTCCATCAGGGGTGAAGTGTTTGAGCAGTTCTCTGGCATCCAGCAGTGTAGAACTTCCCCTCTGGCTATCTTTAGGCCCCATCAGACTCTCAGAGGAACCACTGCTGAAGAGCCTGCACCTGTGGATGACACTGAAATCTATTCAACCAACCACAAATGTACTATTCCTAGCTGCACAAGCTATTTTCCCCATACACTGATACACTGCTTTGAGATTCATTAAGCCCTCAACAAAGACAATAACTGAAGACTCCAGACATGGTAATGAGTTTTCAGATAAAGTGATATGGTACCAGATGATTTACCTGGATCTTTGTCGGACTCTCTGTATGTTCTCATAGTTTTGTAGGACGCTTCTCTCTGGCCATTCTGTGGGAGCACAATGTTTCACATCTTAAAATGTAATGATTAAAAAGAGCAAAAGGTTAAGTAAATAATAACAGTTCATCTTAATAATTAGGAACACTATGTAAACAAAGGATGCAAAATATATTGGCTTTTACTCAAATAATGGAAGCAAACAGGGCCCACCATATCTTTCATTCACATAGGCACAAAAGTGTTTCTAAACTCCAATATTTTACCACATATATACCTGTCATTTGGTATCTGGGCCAATATCATATATTACTAATACAACATTTAGCCTAGTGTTTTTTCTGTTTACTAAGGTGCAGTCACATCAGTCAAATTTTGTAGGCAAAAAATGTGTCTACTGACAAAAGTGTAGAAATGTACGAAGCACTCAAAATTCAAAGGTTTTCAGTTACTCAACATTCAGGTGACCAACTTGTGTTTATTCCTTAAATTCCTTAAACTGCCATTTTTCCTGTTCAGACTGACATGTTATCGGTCATCGGTCTGAAAAGCGAGGTGTGCTGTGATTGGCCAGCTCTCCAGTGCGTTGTGATTGGCTGAATACCTCAAGCGTGTGATGGAAATGTTACGCCCCTTACCATACTATGATGGAGCGACGAGACAAAAACAATAAAACCCATTACAAACGAGGCATTCGTTGCATCCAGTGGGGACATCATTACGGATTATAATGACATACTGTCTTTTTACGCGTTGCGTCGCACCGCGTAAACATAAAACCATATCTGCATTTGTGATCAGAGAAATGACAAACAACAAGTGCTACTCTACACTGCTCAAAACTTGCGTTTGAATCATCAGTGGCAAATCCATATGAAAACAGACTGAGAGTCAGAACAGCCAGCATTGTAGTCTACTCTACCAGGATCAGGAAACTGTCCTCCATAAAATGCGCTGCACACATCTGAATATTTGGGCTGAACTGTTCTGGAACAGTTATCGCCTATCCGGCGATCCACAGCACGAAGCTTATGTATTTCCTCAGTACCAGCTGGATCACTCTAGGCATGACGAAGCGGATACCGTCCTCTTTTGGAAGGCCAAACAAAGTAGTTTCGCTTTCACAACGAAACACACAGCAACTTCACGATATGGCGGCGGCAGCCACAATACTACAGCGAGAATAAAAGTCATGCCTTCTTTCTTTGCGTGAACATTTGGGCGGTGTTATGCAAATCTTCCCACATCGTGACGTAGACATTGGGGTCATGTTAGAACGAGCCATTTTAGTTAGGCGTGGTTCTCTTAACTTTTATAAAGAATATTTTTTTGGATTTGAGACTTTAGTCTTTGCAGCGTTACAGATCTTCTTTATGCACCAAGAGCTTGTAACACTCCAAAGAGAAAGGAAAAATTTAAATTGCATCATATGACCCCTTTAACTTTTGCACAATGAACATATCTGGTACTATGTTGGCTCGCCACTTGACATAATATAAATCTGGGTAACAATGTGAAACCAGTCTAGAAGCACTGGTCTAAACTGGATTTTATTATATTAATTTCGCACACCAGTAGAAGTAATGATTATGAATGCATCAGGGAAAAAAAAGAGCAAGAAGACTGCCTTAACATTCTAATAATTCACTGATAAACTAGTGTTTTCTTTGTTCTCGGTTTAAGAGATGAACTCTGCGACACTGACTCGTCATCTCCACAGTGGACATGCATGTTTCATATGGATTACATAATCTGAAAATATATGTTTTCCATTTGAATTGGTTCATTTAAAAGTAGACATTTCACTTTTTTTATTTCTGTGAGGCAAGCACAAAGTCTCAATACATTTTTTGATGTCCTCAAGTTCACAGAGACCTAACCTTAGATGGCAGAAAGAGCACCGTTTGCTTTCATTATTTTACAAAAGCACAACATTTTGTTGTTATTGTGACTGCACACAAATAAACGTAGAGTCTTTACAAATTCGAATTACTCTCTATGAGCAAAAATGACAGAGTATTTTAAGTTAAATGCAAATGATCACACTAGTGCCTCCAAGTGAACTGTCATGCAGTGAGAGCGCTACTATTCAGCTTCCACACTCCGCACAAACACTTGAATAACACACACTTTTCTAGGTTAACGTTAGAGCGCGCAGCCATGTAATGTTGCTACTATTTACATGTTTCAGATGATAAGCACATTTGCGGTCGGTGAATGAAACGAACGTTTGGATTCCGATGTACTGTAATTACCACATAGACCAGCTGTTAATAATCTGTCCATCACAGACTACAGACTAGCGGTAGTCAACTATTAGGGGGCAGCCCTAATAATAATATAAATTGATCATAATATAATAATTATTAACTATCACTGTCCATCAAAATGATTACAAATGTATACCTAAAGCAAACTGCTCTATATTAAAGTACTCCTCACCACTGATGTTACAAGAGGAAGTCTGATTCTCCTTCTTCATGCACATGCGTTCAGACGTTCTAGGCAGTATGGAGTCGTGCATCTCAAGGTACTGCTCTCTGGCCAGATTTAGTAGAGCCTTCAGTTCATTCACAGGAATGGCGGCAGGCTTCCGGGCCTCCTCTCGTTGCCCTAGCCACAGATGAGATGCATCATTAAATGTCTCTCATTAATCACACTAGCCTTTCAAACCAATCTGTTACATATTTTATCGGTTTCATGTTGTTGTTCATTTTCTTGTAAGACACTAATGAATAGGGGTGCTCCGATCAGGATTTTGAGGCGTACAGAGAGCTTATCTGCCGATACCGATCCCTATGATTCCCGATTGATCTGCTACCCGATCACTATTGGCCGATATCATGATGGGATGATGATTGGCGGTCATCCTAAAAGGCTGTCTCAAAAAAAACGATCTCAAGCCTGATGACCTGCCTATGAGAAGGTTTGGCACGACCGTCATGGCACGTCCAGTCTCTGTCTGCGCAGGTGAAATAAGTTATAATTCTTATAATTATATTTTTTTTCATTAACTTATAAAGTAATTTGAAAACCTCATTTGAGACTTAATTTCACAAACAGCATGAGTGAGTCACCACGCGTGCTCGCTCTCTCTTTCTCTCTCATAATACGCAAATGGCTTCAAATCACCACATCGCATCTATCTATAAGCGAGCTGCACGCTGCGCAGTTGACACAGGAATTGTGACTTGCACAATCTAGGCAGTGTCACATCGTCACTAAAGTTTATAAATTGCATTTCTATTTTTTTTCTTGCCAGTGTTTAACCATTCAGCGGTCGCGCGCTCTCCTGGGGACCGTGCGCTCTCCTGGGGACCGTGCGCTCATGCACACTCGCAGCGCACACACATAATGCCAGGTTCACATTACTCCATTTGCAGTGCATACTTGGTGCGTATTTTTTCCGCGCTCATGTTCACAGTTTAATAAAGCATTCACACTGTACACGGTTGCTGTCCGTCAGTGCGTTCCAGTAGTGTTGCGTCTGCAGCAGTGCAGAGATCGTGTCTGCACCGAGTCTATTGTTGCGCTGCAAGCGAAGAATTAAAGTAAAAGCTCATTGTTTGCAGTAAATATGAACATGACTTGACACGAAAATGTAGTAATTACACCATAAATGCATATTATTAAAGTCTACTGTGTTTCACAGTCAACACATGTCTAGGTTTAAAGGGAAAGAGCACTTTTAGATAAAGGCGGCAATAATAGATGGGACTCGTGCGTAGGCCACAAGTTCTTTATGAACTGCAGGATTGCTTGTAATAAAGATTTAAATGCAAAAGGAAAGGCAGTAGAGCTGACTATTTCTGTCAATGGTAAGTTTGTGATAACTTAAGAAAAGTAGTTTAAATGTTTTGCCTCTTGCTTGAGCAATTTAATATATAAATCTAGAAGTAAATGCATTGAATAATGTTTTGCTTATATTTATTGTGCTTAAACATGTCGGTGAAAGATTGTATTACTGTACTGTGTAAAAAAAAAAAAAAAAAAAGGGGAAAAAAATTGGGCCAAACAATGCTGAAAAGCATTTTCAGTGACAATGTTTGGATTTGAAATCAAATAATGGATAAATGTTGTGTTTGTGGTAAACAGCCACAGATCAGTAGCGGACTCCTGTGTGAAAGCTGCTTCCCCTCTCACAAGAGTCACCTAAGAGGGGAATTCCCCCCATTTTCAAAAATTAATTTCAGGCCCTGAATAAATGTCTAAAAGTCCTGATTGGAGTATCACTATAAAATAGTTACAAATTATAAAAAGAAGGCTTTAAAAAGATCGGTATCGGTGATACTGCTTTCTGTGATCGGCCTCAAAAATCCTGATCGGAGGCACCCCTACCAATAACAGATACCAAGTCTGCAAAGAAAATGTGTCAAACATCTGATACAGCCTAGGAACTAACCTGAATTTATTAGCTACAAGCCTAATAACAGTGCTCTGACATACCACAATTAATCTATCAATCAAATAGTCTATCATGCATCAACCCCTGTTAACACAGTAGGCGTTGAGAGTCTGACAAAATCTCTATTGTTTACCGCATAAGAGATCTTAATTTTCAGAAAGCGCTCGTGTGAGACTGAGAATGTGTGACCAGAGGAATATGATTAGAAATGTGCTGCTCTGGGGTGACTACTTAAAGAGGTCCTGGTGAAAGATTTTCCGTTGCCTGGGAAACACTTACGACAGCATTCTTTGAGGACCAGAGTCTGCACGTTGGCCAGCTTTCTCTCCCTTTGCAAGAACTGTTCTCCACGGAGATACGGCAGTGACCGCAGCCAGTCAGCAGTGCTGCTCCCTATGGAGAAAGAAGAAAAGAGAATGAGAGTCTGAGAATGCAGAAGAGTGTGTTGAAAGGTGTTAATAACACCCAAAGCAAAGTACCAGGAGAGAAACCTGCCCAAAATGTCCAATCTAAAGTTTCACACTCCGTATTTATAACGCAGAACTGCAATATTGTTCTATCTTACAAACATCGTTTTGGTTACATTAATGTCTTACAGGTACACCATGAAGAAGGGCCATCATCTATCTTCTATGACAATTAAGCAAGATCAAAAAGTAAAACCAAATTCAGGAAAAAGAGCTAAACTTTAAGTATGCATGCATGGTCTAATCTTTAAAACCACAAAAGCATGTTAACTGTTTTATAACCATAGAAAAAGTTTCAGTTTCAGTTTAATTTAAGTTTATTGCCACATCAGCTTCCATAGAAAAAGTTTCCAGCGACAAGCATTTGCATATCCATACTGGATCCAAAACTGCTCTAAGGCCTGACACAATCGCAACTGAGCATGACACAGAAGAAATAGAAACACAGCTATCTGCAAATCCTGTCGCTCATCACAGTCACAGTTGGTTGAGACAACTACTTAAAGATATATTTTGTAAATATGAGTTTATGTTGTGTCATGACAGGTTAGGACACAGTGTAGGGCACTGCAGACTGGTTCACATAAAAATATTTCCTAATTAATTTAACATTTGTCATCACTTCTTGTATTCCCAGGTCCCAAGTGAAAAAAAAGTAATAATTTTGAAAAAAAAAAATAAACCATTTGATTAATAACTTTCTAGCAACACATGAATGCGCAAATATTTAAATGTTTTTAAAGCTGTTTTGTTACCTTGTTACTTACTACTGCATTAACTATCTTTAAATTTAAAAAAATCAGAGAAAATATTTGAAATGATATTCACAAACCACAGCAAAACTAATATTAGTGAGAAATATTAATTGAATATTTCATTATATGACATTTATACGAAATAATAATTACCAGTATAAATGCCATTGATTTCAGTTCGATTTATCTGTGTAGTGGGGCTAAGCATTTATGACTTCTAAGAATTCAAAATATAATATACAACAGAAGCGTAAAAAAAAATCATCTTTAAAGTTTGTTTTAACATGCAACGTCATCCCTACCTTTTGAGCATAGACCTCAAAATGACTTCTCCAACTTGAAAGCCTAAACAGTGACAGAGGCTACAAATTATGTATCAGCTAATTTTTGAAATATAGAATTTGTGAATTGGTAAATTGTAAAAAATACTTAGAAACCTCTTTAAAATCCAGTCAGATAGAGCAGACACCTGAGGGGTATCCTGGAGTGCTCATCACAATGCAGTTTCTTCTTTCTCTGAAAAGTCTTTTGATGAGGTAACGTTTTTTTTTTGGGGGGGGGGGGGCTGGGGGGATAACATTAGTACCATTCGACCATTGTTGCCATGTTGGGCACCAACATAAACAACAGCTTTCTGTTTGTGTCTTGATTTATCAAGTTGAGTTTGATCTGGCCACCTTCGAGCTCCACATTAGCATTCTCTGATCTCAAGAGCCGTAATTTACTCACCAAAGATCTCCAGCGTTGGGCTTCATACAGCCACTCTCGCTCTACAAGAGCTATGGGTTTAGTGAACCAAGAACCACTTAGTACACGAGTAGCAATAGATGTTAAAGATGTTTTTAGATTTGTTATGCATGAAGGTCAAAAAGCTTTTTGTTTATGCTCGAATGAAAACGCTTCTGATTGGCTGTTGCGTTCAAGAAATCAACAGATATGTACAGTAGCTAGTGGCTACATTGATCAATGCTGCAAAAACACATTGTAAATAGAATTCTTTAAAGTTTAAATGCACTGGAGTGTTTGTCAATTGTTGTTTCACCAGTACCCTATTTTTACAAGCTTCACCTGAGGGTGCTCTTGCTTCAACACCCACGTAGAACCTTGCCTGGATACAAACAATAGATTAAATGGAATTAATTCAATAGTGAGTATACACACACATGTGAAAAATTATCAAGATATTTTGAGAAACTAGCTTTATGATCATAAAAATATTGATGCCTTTGGAATCAGTATATTGACACCAAAGGTCTTTGACTCTTTTATAAAGCAATCAGTTACCAGTAGCCACGCTGGTAGTGCTAGAGGGCACTTTTAGTGTGCAAGATGCTAAAAAAAAGGCTATAAATTAAACTGAGCATTTACGTATATACATTAAATAACAAGCTGAATATCATTTTTATGATTATTAATGAAATAAGAATTTTGAATAATGAAAATGAGTTTGTATCTTGCGTATTCTATTCATCAGTTGTTCAGAAGAAACCCACATTTTCCTGTATTTCATTTTCTGTTAAAAAAAAAAAACAAGGCGAAAATCTATTTTAGGAGGAGAAAGAGATGTCCAATATCTTTATCATATTCCAGAGATTGTTTACTTGGAAATTTGTCCAGGACTAAATGTTCTCAGTTGCTCTGTCAACAAAAAATGGGTTTAAAACATTTACCCTGATGAAGTCTGCTGAAAGGAGCACGGTGGTTTCCTTGTGTTTATAAGGAAAACGTGATTTACAAGTCTGGGACTGTGCTACAGTATTTCCAATCCAGTGTTTTCACATTCATTTTAACTAGAAAAAAAACGGCAAGTTCCACATTTATGAAGCTCAGGACTGTGCAATTCTGGACTAAGTAGAGTATATTGTCCCCTCTGCGTCATCTTGGTGACATCCAGGTGGTCTCAGCTACTGCTGTGATAGATGAGACTGTTGTATGGATTTAATCTGACTCTAATAAATGCAGTTCTGGAACGCCACAGGGTTCAACATACTTTAGAAGAACTGTATTAGTCCTCTCAATCCAACGGTACACACTGATTAATGACTATGCTCAAATATCCAGCTCTAGGCATACTGTTGCATCTGTGCATATTCATGCCACCATCAACTGCGCACGTAAATGATTGGTGATTATACCTGAGGAAGGTGGAACTTTTTCCCTGATGAGGGCATTAAGCGTAGCCAGGGCAGCAGCACCATTGATCTGATGGGCCGTGTGTATCATTTGCGCTGTGCAGCTTCCAGACTCCGCCCCCTGCACCAAGAAGAGGTAGTGGCCTCTCTCACCTTTTACCTCCACATCAGGCACTGCAGGGATGAAGAGTTAATAGCATGCTAACAAATACATGGAAATAAAAGTAGGCAACTTCAGCGTATGAATGTCAGCATATAATTTACAACTCGTGATGTGAGTGCCAGGTGGCACATTCACACGAGCATGGTCCAATTATACATATTACCAGCCTTTAGAACAAAAGCATAAAGCTGTTTTATTAAACGTTGCTCATACCAGGTATGTCCTTGGGGCGTTTGGACATGAAGTCTCTCCATTTGCAGGAGCTGAGCTGGGAGGCCGCTGGGAAAGTCTCAGAGCTTATCACACAGGACAGAGAAAACAAAGCTCCCACCTGCAACAGGAAACACTTTTTGTCATTTTGTCACCCCAGTGTTCCAGCTCTGGGAAATATGTTGTTGGATGCAAGTTATCAATTTCCAACTACCAGTCAAAGAGGACTTTGACAGCTTTGGCTGAATCTCTGTGGGAGAGGGTATATATCTGGCCAGAAGACAATAAGTGGTCATGAAATGTTGGATTTGGCCTTACCTCTCCACACAATGTGCACAGTTGGTCCAAGAGTAGCTTGGCTTTGACAGATTTGGAAGTTAAACCACTGTAGAAGAATGTCAAGGTGTGAAACAATACAAAGAGGAAAATGACAGTGTACAGTATAAACAAGTCACAAGGAACATGCCATCTCAACAATCATTAGCTCTGAGTGCAGAGTTCACTGTGTGACATTGAGAGAAACCTGGTGCAGTTAGTAAATGGTTGACTGCCTGAATGAGGTGGTTTTAAACAAATCTTGTACATTCATATACATTAACATTCAAAAGTTTGGAGTTGGTCTTTTTTTTTTTTTGGAAAAAAAAAAAAAAACGTTTTTGAAAGAGGTCTGTTGCGGGTTCGCAAGGTTGAATTATTTAAATTAAAAATACCATAAAAACTTATAAAGTAAAATAAGATTACCGAGTTGAAAAACTATTTCTATTTTTTCTTATTTATCTTGCATGAATCCAAATTAAAAGAAAAGCATTTACTTGAAAGATAAGGTGCTCTAATAAATTAGAATGTCGTGGAAATTAATTTATTTCAGTAAGTCAATTCAATTGTGAACCGCGTGTATTAATAAATCATGCACACAGTCAAATGTCGTTTAAGTCTTTGTTTTTTTTTTAATTGTGATGATTTTGGCTCAACATTTAACAAAAACCCATCAATTCACTCTCTCAACAAATTAGAATATGGTGACAATGCCAATCAGCTAATCAACTCAAAACACCTGCAAAGTTTTCCTGAGCCTTCAAAATGGTCCCTCAGTTTGGTTCACTAGGCTACACATTAGACTGCTGATCTGACAGTTGTCCAGAAGACAAACATTGACACCCACATTCCCAAGGAGTTAGTAAAATAAGCCACAAACATTCATTTTCAAAGAAGCTGGCTGTTCACAGAGTCCTGTATCCAAGCATGTTAACAGAAAGTTGAGTGGAAGGAAAAGTGTGGAAGAAAAAGATGCACAACCAACTGAGAGAACCGCACCCTTATGAGGATTGTCAAGCAAAATCGATTCAAGAATTTGAGTGAACTTCACAAGGAATGGACTGAGGCTGGGGTCAAGGCATCAAGAGCCACCACACACAGACGTGTCAAGGAATTTGGCTACAGTTGTCGTATTCCTCTAGTTAAGCCACTCCTGAACCACAGAAAACGTCAGAGGCTTCTTACCTGGGCTGAGGAGAAGAAGAACTTGACTGTTGCCGAGTGGTCCAAAGTCCTTTTTTCAGATGAGAGCAAGTTTTGGATTTAATTTTGGAAACCAAGGTCCTGAAGTCTGGAGGAAGGGTGGAGAAGCTCATAGCCCAGTTGCTTGAAGTCCAGTGTTAAGTTTCCACAGTCTGTGATGATTTGGGGTGCAATGTTATCTGCTGGTGTTGGTCCATTGTGTTTTTTGAAAACCAAAGTCACTGCACCCGTTTACCAAGAAATTTTGGAGATCTTTGTAAGGAATTGAACTCATTAATTCTTGATAAGGGAATTAATCATTCATTTTATTAATTCAGGGTTTGAAAGAACTCGATCTGAAAATTTGAGGTCCACCCGATTAGAACTGATTTCAAATCTTAATAGTTTACACTTTATCAATGGTCGTCCAGTGAGACGTTAATGTCCATGTATCTTAACCCTCTGACTATGTGTACTTTCTTTGGCCACAGGTCAATACAATTATGATAATTTGTAAGCTCTCAGCGAGGTAACTGAAAGTTATATGACACCAGACATTGGCAAGGTTTGACTAAAGTTTTATATGACACCAGACAATACTTCTTTATAAATGAAACACGAATTTTATTGGCTATTCTAGATTACATTAAAACTAAGCTAAAATACACACACACACATATACAGTTCAGAAGTGAGTTAACTGAGTTGCATGAAGTTTCAAAGTTCTAACTCGTTTTCACGAGTGGTTTTAAATTCAGCCTGGGAGAAACACAAAGCAGCGGTTTGTCTTAAGTTTACTGCTTAAATCAATCATCAGCATCATTTCAGCAGATAGAAGATTTTGTTCGTTTACTTGCGTTTTGCTTTGGGTGACAGCTGAAAGCTGAGTCGTTCCTCGTGGCTACTGGAGAGGATTCCTTTGCTGATTGGCTGTTGATCTGGCGCTGGAATGACGTTTGGATGACGTCTTTTGGGGAAATCCCTCGTTGGATTAGTTTGTTTCTTGATGACACAGAGGCTTGAGCGGTTCTACTAAAAGTCTGAGTTTGAAAGATTTTAAGTTCTTTGAAGATCGCGAAGTGTCAACTGAAGTGTTTGAGTTCTGGAGTCTCGCTTGTGCGATGTTACGGCATGGGAGCGCTTTGTCGCGCTCACCAAGGTGAAAGCCAAAGGTCTTGAGAGAGAGAAGCGAGCAAGCCCGAGAGAGCTTTGTATTTCTTTTAAGCAGGCTCGATTGTTGTTCCATCCATACGCGTTGTCACTCCGATGGTGGCTGCGGGCTTCCCTTTTTTCATGCACAAGTCACATGCTCCTGTGGGGCGTACTTCTGCAGGTTTTAAAAACTTCTTATAAACATATCATCACTGGAAAATTATACGAAAATAAAAGGTGTTGTGGGAATAAAACAAGCTTTCGTTCAACATCAAATAACAGGTAGTTTGCATGCACATTAATAATCTTAATTACTAAAATGTGTTTATACACATTGGTTAAACTTGCACCGATTACAGGAAACACATCACACACATATCAGACATAAAACATATTATTTGTGAATATACTTACTCCAATACTTTCAATGATTTTTTAAATGATTGTCTGTGTACACTCTGTTTCTTTGTCTGTGACAAAAGAAACGTAAGGGTTTCAAAAAGGGCAGGAAGCAGATGTTCAATGGGTCATGTGGCGTCACGCTGTATATCCCCTGCTTGCAGGCCCAAGGGCGTGATTAAATTACTGTCCTTTTCATGTTTAGATATAATAGTTACATTCATTGGTGGTCACAAGACATCACGAGGTATCTATAAGTTGTAGTCCTGATACAAAAGATCTCTGTGCTATCTCTTGATTAGATTAAGTCCAGACCTTCATGAGTCGCTGATAGGGATATCAGTGGTCCGTTCATGATGAATCCCTCCAACTTTCATGCTTCCTCTGCTGACAGCTTTTTGAGATGCTGATTTCATTTTCCAGCAGGATTGGCACCTGCCCACACTGCCAAAAGCAGCAGAAGTTGGTTAAATGACCATGGTGTTGGTGTTGGTGTGCTTGACTGGCCAGCAAACTCACCAGTTCTGAACCCCATAGAGAATCTATGGGTATTGTCAAGAGGAAAATGAGAAACGAGACAAAAAAATGCAGATGAGCTGAAGGCCACGGTCAAAGAAACCTGGGCTTCCATACCACTCACAGGGCCACAAACTGATCACCTCCATGCCACGCCGATTGAGGCAGTAATTGAAGCAAAATGATGAAATAGAAAAGGAAAACATACTTTCCAGAAGGCCAACATTCACTAAAAATGTTTTTTTTATTGAAGTATTCTAATTTGTTGAGATAGTGAATTGGGGTTTTTGTTAAATGTGATACAAAATCATCACAATTAAAAGAACCCAAGACTTAAACTACTTCAGTCTGTGTGTATTGAATTTATTTAATACACAAGTTTTTTGAGTTGAATTACTGAAATGAACTTTTTCCATGATATTCTAATTTATTGAGATGCCCTTGTATGTATGTATTATATATATATATATATATATATCTATAATATATATAATGTCCTTTCCCCTGGTCACTTTTAATAAATTGCAACATTATTACAACCCCTAACATTTAAGTCGCTTTGGCTAAAAGTACCTGACAAATGCATAAATATAAAACAGATTATTATGCATCATAAAATTTTAAAGCTTTCAAAACGTCAACCAAATTCTCCCATATATAGCAAACAAAAAGAATAAATCATGCAGTACCATCTACAGGCACTTCCTCTTAAAATGATTGGTTATTTATTCACAAGGAGGCAAATTTTTGTCCATTTTCATTTGCATTTTTGAGAGAGAAAAAAAATCTCAAACAGTACAATAATTTAATTTAATCTTTTATGCATTAAGTGTATTTCGAGTTATGTGTATTAGTAAGATATACTTTTAAGAAGGGTCAACCACTCTTGTATCCTCTAACAGCCACGGTTTACAGATAAAATGCACCAATGGACTTTTGTGGAACCTTTTGTCTTTTGAGAAAGATACAGTTCAAACGCTGCGCTGGAATGGAGAAGAATCGGAAGATCTTTGACTCTGACCAGCTGAATCAGTTCCAACACAGGCTGGTAACACTGAAATACCTAAAACACACAAAACCCAGCAAATATAAATTTTCCAAGCAACCAGAGTCATAAAATATTTATGTTCAGAGAGAAATTAACATTTTGTGTCTTTGTAGAGTCACTGTAATAAAAAAAAAAAAAGTGTTTATACACCGGCATGTGCTAGTGATTGTAGGTTCGGTCAAGCCAGTAATGCATTATTTAAAACAAAGGAAAAGCAGAACGAGAGGAAGAGGACCAAAGAAAAACATTAGATGACCAAGCAGTTTCAACCAAGCAAAGGGTAATGTGACCAATAGATTAAAGTGTTACTGGCTGTGACAGCAGCTGGCAAATAAAAAGAAACAAAAACGTCCCTTTACGGTTTATTTGCCATTAGGAGAGTAACCGTTAAAGCTGTTTTAGGGCTGCTGGGCACTTGTGCCCCTGAGTGTTGAAACAAAATCAGGTTTGTGCTCAGACAGGACTAAACCAGAGCTTTTGGGCTGGAAAATGAGAGGCTAAGAAGGAGCTGGCAACATTTCTAACTCTTTATCAGCTCTTTCAGCTTCTATACAAGAGAAGGCAGGCAGAGAATGAGGAAGTCCATTTGAAGAGATCTGCTCCATTATTCAGTAGTTCTGAGCCCACAGAAAAGACGAGTACGATGCAACATGGTGAAATTAGTTCTACGCTATATTTTAAGTAGTCTTAAAAATCCTGTTGCAAATCCCTAAGAGTTATGGAATGAAAAGTAAGATGATGATAACTTAATGTTAACAATTTTGAGCAAGATAAAAGGGACCGTCAAATCAAATCATATAATTTTATCAGTATTTTCACAAGTGTTTTTCAGAGAATCAGGGTGTCGACCAGTGATTTTGCTATACTGTTTATATGGTAGATAAATTTGCAGTGGGCAGGACTGCTTTACCTTATTTACATGTTGGAGAAATGAAGAAACATTAAATAAAGTCTCAAACAAATAACCACACACTGTTTCTACGACAGCTCAAGCAGCGTTACAACTTAATAGATACATAAACAGCAAATTCAACCAGCTATTTTACAAAGGCTTTGAATCAGAATTTAGAGTTGGAAGCTCTAACATTACTTTCACCAAATAACAGTTTAGAAATTTTGAATATATCAGCAAATAGATTATATCTAAAACACTCCAGATTATTAGTGCAGTATCACATAAAAAAAAAACTTTTTTGTTAAATTTACATTAATAAATAGCTATGTTGTAATACAGAGGCCCCCAAAAGTATTTGTACACACTTAAAAATGTGTGAATGCCTTTGCATTATATGGCAAAATATCAAACTAAGTGACATAAATATAGCAAATACAATTTTTAAGCAAAGCATTTCACAAAATAATTATCAAATTATAAAACTATTGTTTAAAATTAGGATAAAAAAATTAAGCTAAGAAAACCATTCGCAGATGCCATTTTTATATTCTGTATATAATGTAATGGCAATTAGAATTTTAAAAAGCAAATTAAGTGTCCAGTTATTTATTTCCAAGGTTACCGTGATGTTGAATTACTCATGTTGGGATCATATTTTTCGGTTTTGGTTACAAAAAAGGAAGATGCTTAGAAAGTGTTCTTTCCATCCTTCACATTACAGTGTTTGATTCGGTAATGGATTACTGAAAGAGCTCTGAATAAACCTGCGCATGTAAGTGCCGTCATCTCTCATCAGACGTGCAGTCATGGTGGCAGATGGGAGGTAATGTCTTGCTCACTCTGATACGGAGGAGAATAGCATTTTCACATTGATTGCGGTGCCCATAACAATAATAAAGTTCATAAGTACTGTGGGCATAAAAAGAAAAAAAAGTTAATGATACTAATCAGCAAAGAGGCAGTGAATGTACTGCACAAGCCCTGTGTAAACAGACTGTGGGGTGTAATCGGCTCCGTTGGGAGGGGCTGAAGTCTCCACTACTGCCACTGTGATTAATCTAGAGCAGAAAACTCATTACGATTACAATCCACACTCTGACTTTTATGATAAGAGATGCAGAGAGAGGGAGAGAGAGCAAGAAACAGCCTCAAACTTTAGAGCGCCTCTTTCGTAGGGCCACAAACGCACTGGATAATTTCAGTCATCATGAGAAACAATCTTCAGTAGGATTGTTTGATATTAAATATTAAAGCTTCATATGAGATCTCATTCCCATTTCCCCCAGTAAGAAACTCTTATTTTCTCTTATCTTAACTCTTATCTTACTCTTCGACTCTCGAAGAGTCACAAATGTAGTTCACAAACAATAGGTTTCATTTTTTTGACATTTTTCCTTCATACTCCCAAACTTAATTAGCTATTGGACAGGGCTCAACAGTAAGCTTTCCTTCTGCTGGTTCAGTTAGACCAGTAGTTCAGAACTAGTCTGGACATTTTCACTGGTCCACATAAATAAATAAATAAAATTACAGTAAGTAATATACTTTTATATGTGTCCAGAAAATGTTCATGTTTCCTCTTACACTTTTTTAAAATTGTTTTTTAATATATTCATGAAAAAGTAACTTTAAAAATCTGCAATAAAACTTAAAATTATACCGTGATGAAATATAACGGACAGCTATTTATTCGTACACACTTTTGCATGTATATTATGGCATATGATGCAATTTACAATTTTCAACCTATTCGTACTGATACTATAAGACTATAATATATTCTAAAATACATTCATATAATACATTTTCATAACTTGAACAAACCCTCAGCACAAGTCATAGTCAATGCATACAACCAAATGTTTAAGGGGGAAAAAAGCATTTATTGTATGTGATCAGTAAACATAAGATAGAATGAATGCTGACCCAGTAAAGGCCTAGGGCACCATCCTTACTTTTTAGTCTTGTTTGGTGGCTGTAGCAATAGTATTATAATAAAACATAAAACAAAAACAAATAAATAATGATGGAATATTATGAAGTGTTTTAGTGTCAAATGAATACAAACATTTTCAGTACTTTGAAAAAGCACCGTAACTGTAAGTAATCCATTCAAATCTGGAATAAAATGAATCTGCTCACCTCATGCTGTAGTTTATGATCAGTGTGGCATTGTGGGTCTGTGTGAGGATACAACGCATCACTCCAACGACTTTTCCTCTGAGCTCTCAAACAGAAACCCTCAAACTTCAGCTCAGAGACAAACTGAAAATAACACAAGAAAGCCATTCAGAATGAGCAGAAGAGAGATTTACAAGTGTCACTCAGAAGGGTCTATACTTCACAACAATACTTGTTCTGTTTCGAGCACAAGAGTGACAAACTCATTTATGCTCGAGCATAAATAAACAAATTCTTGATGTTTGTGTCTAAGAAAACTTCCACCTGTATTACCTGTATTAATGCTTTTAATTCACTTTTGGCCCAGAAGAACCAGTCAGATCTTTACTGGTCCTGCTGTCTATGCTTACCCACACTTAAGCACACACTTCACTGTATAACAGCTCTCTTCCCGCTAAGACATAAAATTTCCCTGCTCAGAGTTTCCCTGAATCAAATTATTTTTTTTACATCTGCATGCTTACTAAATCTTTCCATCTTTCTCTTTGTAGTTTCACAAATCAGTAGGAGTTACTGTTCTCTCATACATCATTTCTTGCAAGTGTTCGCCCTCTGCTGGACAGAGGAAATTCTACAGTTACTGTTTGGTTTTGTTCATTAAAGGTAGGTGACCTGTGCATTTGTATTTATTTATTTTTAATTAAAGCACTATCTTCTAACCCAGAAACATATTTTAGAAACAATTATGAGAAAGCAATTCATAGGTTGATTTTTAAAGTGTAAACATTGTGGTGAACAGTGTTATTTTAGTATTATTTAAATACTATTATAGTATGTCTAACAGATTTGTTGATTAAATTGTAGCAATTTTGTTTTAATATTTATATTTAGCTTATCTTTCAGTCTTAGTTTAGTAATTTTTAGTACTTTGAATTTATTTACTTTCATTTCAGTTAGCTGTAGTTCAGTCAGGACCATGATTAAGATTATTGTAGAGGTCCTGAACATTATTTTGGCGGCAGGCTTCGCTGTGAAGGGTTCAGATTCTGAGCTGTCCACAAGCAAACCTCACTAAGCTTTAAAACCCCCGAAGCCTAATGCAATTACCAGAATTTTTAATATGCAACAGATATAAAATTCCATGCAGATGTGATACAGGTCTGTAAATGAGACTGGACAAGATTAAAGGGATAGTTCACCCAAAAATGAAAATTTGATGTTTATCTGTTTACCCCCAGGGCATCAAAGATGTAGGTGACTTTGTTTCTTCAGTAGAACACAAACTGAGATTTTTACTCAAACTGTTGCAGTCTGTCAGTCCTATAATGTCAATGGATGGGAATCACGGCTTTGAGAGTAAAAAAAACATACACGGACAAAACCAAATTAAACCCTGCGGCCCGTGATGATACATTGATGAGAAAAGACACAAAACGATTGCAAGAAACTGAACAGTATTTATATAGATTTTTTACCTCAGATTTTCACCGCAATCTCTGAACTGTCCTGAGCGCGTCAGCGTCATCTTCTTCAGCCTGCACGTGAGGAGTCTTCTTCTTCTTGCTTTACAGCGAATAGCAGACTTATAAGTATATTACCACCACCTATCTCTCAAATGGACCATGACACTCCTAATTGAGATTTTAGATCTTATTAGATCTGTACACATCAATGTATCGTCACAAGACGCAGGGTTTAATTTGGTTTTGTTTGTGTATGTTTTTTGACTCAAAGCCGTGATTCCCATCCACTGACATTATAGTCAAAGTCAACTTTATTGTAATTTTTAGTACATTGCATGGCAATGGTTAAAAGCGAAACATAGTTCCTTCAGGGAACAACGGTGACACATATATATACAAACAATTACACACAAACAAAAAAAAAAAAAAAAAAAAAAAAAAAAACGTAAAATAGGTACTTAATACGAACAATAGGTAGTTAAAGGTAAATAAACAGGACATTGATACATACATGGAGTATAGCAGCAAAAGTTGTAGTGACAGGTAAATACAGTAAGTGTTTTTATTAACCTAATCATATATGGAATATAGAGTATATATATGTACATGAAGTGTATCAGCATTGATATGAGTTAGAGTAGTAGATAAATAAATATGTTCTTATATACATATATATATAGTGCCTATGAATAATAGAGTTTTGCACATCTGTATGTAGTATAAGTAATTACAAGTCTATGAATTAGGCAGAGGTGTTGATGTAAGCTCATTTGTAAGGCGCTGTCAGAGTCCTAGGGAGGGTGTGGTGTGTGTGTGGGGGGTGGGGTTCCTGGGGTGAGATATAGGTGCACATCTGACTAGCTGTTGAGAAGTCAGATTGTTTGTGGGAAGAAACTGTTTTTGAGTCTGGAAGTTCTGGTCTGAATGCTTCTCAGTCTCCTTCCAGACGGGAGAGGCATGAACAAGGTGTGGGAAGGGTGAGAAGGATCCTTCATGATGGAGGTTGCCCTCTTCACACACCTGGTGCTGTAGATATCTTCGCTGGGCATGAATAAGTTCCCGGGATGTGCTGTTCCTTTCACTTCCCCGTTGTAGGGATTACTGTGAGAATAAACTCTATATTTAAAAAAAAAAAATCATAAATTACAGAATATATATATATACACATACACACACCTACTAGTATATTGTGGCATTTTGTTTTTTATGCACATAGCATTGCTTTCCTTTCTACAATCCTTTCAGGACTTCCTGTGGCAAGGACAAATTTAACAATCTAATAGCCCTAATAGAGACTTTCACGCAAAACTACATTACAGGTTTGCCAAAGTGAGGTAATTGCTGAATTTGAACTGATGGATAAATAAATGGACGCAAGCAATTTGATTTAGCTGTACTCTGCTTACAGCTGGGAAATGCATTGTGGGTCAGGCATGTTTGAGATTATTAATCAAACTGTGCAGTGTACCACAAGTGTCAGGCTCTGTGATTATGGATGAGTGGCCCCTGTCCGCCCCAGCCGGAGCAGGGTTAAGTAACACTGATCCACGTCTCTGTGGTCCCAATAAGATGGATGGCAGTCATTACAGTCCTTTATTTACAGGCGTCTAATTAAACTGTGGAACATAAGGGCCTGGTGGGCATGTGGGTGCGTTACCTGTGTGGAGAGAGAGTGGAGGATGTGGCACAGCTGGAGACCTTGGTCTGACAACACCTAGAACACATTCCATAATGTAAGGCCTTACTCTGTACCAGAGTAAATGTTACACAATTTTAATTTAGCAGGGTTATGAAATATAGTGATTAAAATCACACAAATTAGTTTAAGGTGCATCAAGATTTTTGTGCATTAAAGTAAATTGCCTAAAATGGATGAGTTTTGGCTTTGTTTCCCTATTGTTTTCAAGACTGCTGAAGGTAATGGCTGAAGTAGTTTGACCAATAGCGTGCAGTCCTTCAGGGCGTGTGAGAAGGTGGGATCTACAGAGAATGGTCAGAGCAATGCAAATAAACGTACACATAATATGTGAAGCCTATAGAGCATGTCAATTGGAAAACAAAGCCAAAACCCAGACATTTTAGACAATTAAAAAATCCCAGCCAGGACATGTTCAGGAAAAAGTGGATGTATGGTCACCCGAAGTTATTTCCACATAAAGTCCCATTCACACCAAGAATGATAATGTTCAGTTTATTATTAGCACATGCAACAGTTTTGTCATCTGTTACTTTAAATGCTCAAGCTATTTAAAGTCAAATTAATTCTGATTGGCTGTCAATGTTTCTATCATTCATCAGCTGAAAAAAAATGTATTCCAATGATATTGTGCTTCATCTGTGTTATATCATTTATAAACGTATACGCCTTGTTTATATCATTATATAACTCCTATTCTCATAGAATTAGAACGATTATTACAATATTTGCAACATCTCCCGCCATTTATTTCAAGTGTCCAATACCAAGTCCTATCTATCTGACATCTACTCACAAACATTTTTAACTACTCAGTGCCCTTTAACTCTCCGGATAATCAATAATAATATAATCTTTATTTTCTATAGTGCCCGTCCTTGAAATGTTACTTCTCAAGCACATTTAACTGACAACTAAAACCTCAAAATCACCATATAAAAATATGAAAATAACAGCATTCAAAACACTTAAAAATAGAAATAATATAAAATTAATATAAAAATTCACATAAAAGCTACCCTAAAGAAATTAGTTTTAAGGCGAGATTTAAAAATGTTAAGGGTCATAATGATCTGCGATTTCCAATGTTTCCTTTCTCTTTGGGAGTGTTACAAGCTGATTGTGCATAAAAAAGATCTGTAAAGTTGAAAAGACTAAAGTCTCAAAACCAAAGAGATATCTTGATCAAAGTTAAGACTCTGCCACGCCCCCCTAAAAAGGCTCTTTCTAACACACCCCCACATATCTACGCACTATGTGGATATGGGCAATAATGCCGCCCAAATCTGCACGTAAAGAAAGAAGGAGTGGTTTCAGTAACTGCAGTTAGTGTTGAAGCAGCATGTCAGGGTGACGCTGTGTGTTTCTAGGTGAAAGCTAAAGCACTTTATTTGGCCTTCTGGAATTAGATGCATTTAGGAATCTTTAAGATTTTCTTACAACAGAACAGCAATGCATTTTTATGGACGACCGTTTCGAGAACCTAGGAGAGGAGGTAATTCTGACATTGCTATTACAATCTGTCTCTTCTGAATCAGCTACTGTTTTGTTATTTTTTTAAGTATTTGCTATTGACTGTTCAATGCGGAGTTTTGCGCATGTTGTGTGTGTGTGTGTGTGCTCGCACGGCGTGTGTGAGAGAGAGAGGAGGAGAGAGAGGAGAGGAGAGAGAGGAGAGAGCGTACACTTCAAAGTGAGTCAGCTGGTCCTAACCGTGGCTTGTACTGCAAACACATACCAGCTTCAGGCTTGAACTGATGGTAAACCTAATGACATTATTTACTGTCTTTACATTTATTTTGAAAGATGAAGCTCGCGATAATGGTAAGGGGCGTTACATTTCCGACTAGTGCTTGCGGTGTTCGGCCAATCACAATGCACTGGGTCAGCTGGCCAATCAGAGCAGACTGCGATTGTCGGAAGGAGGGACTTTGTAGAAAACTAAAAACGAACAGTGTTTGAGAGAGGCGGGGCATAGATGACCTACAATAATGTACAGTATTTGAAAAATAAGGTTTTTTTTGTCAACATATTCTGTTACACCAAATCCACAAAATAATGATCTTTAAAAAAGCATGATATGACCCCTTTAAGAGAATTTGCCTGCCTTATTTCAATTTCTTATTTTCAATGATATTGAGGACTGACGTCAAAGGTGGCATTCAGTAGTCAAATGAAATGATTAGTGTCATGCTGTGTCATGTCAAAATTATCGTAATTACCAGGAGATTTTTTTTCTGAGCAGTTAAGATCCTCAGAAATTGTTTGTTACTATGGCAATGCTCATAATTTCATAATTGACCCATGTAAAAAAAAAATACCATGGCAAAATACTTAATCGTTATATTAAATCACCTCTCTACGCTCTTGCACAGTCTTGAAGAACAAATCAAATCAGGTAACATTGGCATAAAAAATGGCAAAACAGAAATTTGTAATGTCTGAAGTAACATGGTCAATGGCTTTTGTTTTTGTTTTTTTACATGAAATCACAACGATCAAGTGATATAAATTGGAGACTTTATGTTACTTAAAATTATGAGTTTCCAAGTTGTAATTGTGAGTTTTACATGAACTGTTTGTCAAAAAAGGCCATAAAAAGAGGTACACAGATGTATTAAAGGAACTTTGCTGTGCTGTTCTGCTGTGACGTTGAGCAGGTAAGCTTGCTCTGTCAGATTGTGTTTGGGTGGAGGCCAGTGTGCCCTACTAATAGAACGACACACTGTCTAATCAGCATTTCCTGCCCAT
>JADLZN010004806.1:0-17037 GCA_018155175.1 Sinocyclocheilus anophthalmus
TATCATTAATGCTGAAAACAGTTGTGATACTTAATATTTTTTGTAGAAATGGTGTTGTTTTCTTCTTTTTTTTGTAACAATTAGAAGTCGTCACTTCATGATTATGCTGAATAAAAACTAATTACTTTAAAAAAGATTAATAAATAAATAAATCTTACTGACCCAAAACTTGAATGGTACTTCAACTGAATGGTAGTGTATTCTATATATAGTATCTGCAAGTATGTCTTGATTAATTTAATCTAACTTTACCTCATTCTTTCCTGCAGAAAGTAGGAAATAGTAAACAGCATAACTGCTGGTCCAATAACATGATGCGACCCTGAGAAAAAAACATAAAATAAAATAAAATAAAATATGCATGTCTACCATTTCAGCCATTTTGAAAGTAAATAAATAAATATGTAACCTAATTAAACATTATGTAGTTTCTAAAATATAATATTTTTATTGTAATAAAAGTTAAGTAAATGATACTGTTTCTAGTAAAAATTTTATTTGAAGAAAAAGTAATAAGTATATAAATAATGTAAATTATTCATTTAATATACAAGGACCACACAACTCACACTTGCCCACCACAACACACACACACACACACAGTGGATAATAAACATGGTCACTTGGAAAAGAAGGAATATTGTGAGTAACACTGCGGTTGAGAAATGTGGAGAATGTCTAGCATGTTTACCTGGGACAAACATGCACACACACACACAAAATCACCCATCTGTAGGATTATTATACAGTCAAAGATTAGTGATTGACAGAACATTTCACCAAAACACTGGACCGCAATAGCAATATAATCACAAATAAAAATATAGAACCTGTTATGAACATTGTGATACTGAAACTGGTTTACAAGTGTGTGCGTAGAATATAATGGACAGCGGCATGTCAAGTCAAGTCCAGTCACCTTTATTTATATAGCGCTTTTAACAATACAGATTGTGTCAAAGCAACTAAACAGCATTAAATAGTGTGTCAATAATGCAAAATGACAATAGTAAACACAAATTTTTCAGTTAAAGACAGTTCATCATTCAATTCAGTGATGTCAACATCCAGCTCAGTTCAGTTTAAATAGTATCTTTGCAATCATTTGCAATCAAGTCAACGATATCGCTGGAAATGAAGTGTCCCCAACTAAGCAAGCCAGAGGCGACAGCGGCAAGGAACCAAAACTCCATCGGTGACAGAATGGAGGAAAAAACCTTGGGAGAAACCAGGCTCAGTCGGGGGGCCAGTTCTCCTCTGACCAGACGAAACCAGCGTTGGACAACAAGTGTAATCTTTGTCTCTAGTTCTTGAGATTGTTGCCCAGAAAAAAAAATATTTGCCCAGATGCTGCTCTTTCAAAGTGTTCTCAGTTGTTTCATTTACAGCATATATCAGCTTTCTCTCAGATGTTTCTCATAAAATTAATGAAAACATAAAAAATAAACAGAAATGAGACAACTGTGGACATAAAGTAAGAGCATACAGCAATAAAATAAATTTGATAATATAGTTTAGATCATTTAGTCTCAGCAGAATTTGATGCAAACCAACAGGACAATTTGTCAGTTCTAAATACGAAACAATACATATTTAGAAGATTTTGTCCCACCTTTATGTATTTCATATAACCCCACACTGGACGTAAGCATGTAGACCGTGTTAACGTAACACAAAAAAAACTAAATAAACTCTGGATGAACTCTGGTTGGTGCGTTGGTCACTTTCCATGTCAGTCATGATCAGACTTTATGTTGACTGTCACAAGTCTGACTCTGTGAGACTAAAGTGTGCTGCAGAGAAACAACCTTTGACCTTTTTGTACAGTTTAGTTATTTTTTCAGCCTTTAATTTAATCACCCTGAAAACGACTGTTAAATACACACACTTTTATACATGCACATCCAACAAGTCAGACATAACCTCTGTGACCTCTATAAACCAAAGACCACCAGACAAGTGCTCTCTCAATCATAATTCATGTTTCACACACAAATACATTTAAGCAAATTACTTTCAGCAAAACAATATAGTATAAAACAAATCTTATATTTTAAATGATATAGTGGGCACATTGTGGCTGACAAACATGAATGAAAAATGAAAATTCTGAGAAAATGTGTTTGCAGACACAACTTGGTTTGATATTGTGTTCATACATTTTACATAATAGAATAGAATAGAATAATTGATTTGAGTTCCTCTCTGTGGTCTGCTTAGACTTCAGCTGTGAAGGAAATGTTACGGCATGGTGGTCAAACTCTACTCTTCTGCAACCCACCAAGTCTGAATCCAATCAAATCTCCCCTCAAATTAAACGAATGCTTCCATAGTGAAAGTGACTGAAAGGAGGAGAGTCTCTGACCTTAAGGTTAAATGGGCATATTGTTTATTGGAATGAAAATACGTGTGTACAGATGTATATATGTGAGGTGGGGTTGAGGGAATCAAGGAAGACGTTTCTTCTGAGGGCAGCGTTTACAGAGTTAATCCATGCTTGCTGGAAAGGAAAATACACATGAAGTAGGAATGAGAGAGTACTGATGGACATCACACAGAGAAAGAAACCAGATGGACCAAGGGACTTCAACATGATTTACTAGTCTATCTCCTTCATATACAGACTTCTTATTAGGAATTTCAGCATAGATGTTCAAGGGGTCATATGTCGATTTCAATTTTTCCTTCGCTTGGAGTTGTTACAAGTCTCGGGTGCATGAAAGAAGATCTGTAAAGTGAAAAGTGCTCAAAATCCAAAGAGATATCTTTATTAAAAGTTCAGAGTCAGACAACAACCTATAAAACGGGCCCCCGTCTAAACTACGCCCCCACAGTTACATCATATGTGGGAAGATTGCTTAAAACGCCGCCCCCATGTTCACGCAAAGAAAGAAGCGAAAATTTATGCTACTCTGTAGTATTGATTGACACTGCAGCATGTTGTGAAACGCTGTGTGACTTAGTGTTCAAAGCGAAACTACTTATTTGGTCTTCCAAAAGAGGCGCATATACGCTGGCATGCATAGAGCGGATCTGTGCTGGGCGCTGAGAGAAATACATCAACTTTCCCACCATGGACAGTGGTGCGTCATCGTCAATCTCGGGCGCGCCGTTCTCGACGCGTCTCAGCTCACGCTATCCAGGCCTCAGCGCACGCTAAAGCGGGGCTTCCCCTCACGCTAGGCCGCAGTGTTTTTCATTGTGAAAGCAAAACTACTTTAGAGTAAAAGTCACTACAGTTAGAGTACCGTTAGGACTAAATGCGGCTAGTTAGACTCACGGTCTGTAAGTACGTTTGCATTTTAAAGGATGCACTGATGATTCAAACGAGAGTTGTGTGGTAGAGGTAGAGTAGCATTGTGTGTCTTCTCCGATCCAAGGCAGACCAGAGTTTATGTTATGCGGTGCGATGCCAATGCAACGAAAAGCGTAAAAGACAGTAGAGTCATTATAACAGTAATATGTCCCCCATGGATGCACAAATGCCCGTTGCAATGGGTTTAAGGTTTTCTCGTCGCTCCGGCCGGGACACGGCAGCAACAGTATGTGAGGGGCATAACATCGCTCTGCTTGAGGTATTCGCCAATCAAAAGCATTGGATAGTCCAACACAAGACACCCCACTTTTTCAAAATGGCTTTGTAACAAGCCTATGCGTTCCGAAAGGTGGGCATAGAGGGAGAAACAATAAGTACGATGTGGAAAATAATGTGCTTTTGTTTACTTTAACACATAAACACATTTCATAACCAAATCCACAAAATATGTTATGTTAAGCACATCATATGGACCCTTTGAAGCAGGTCTGTATCTCATCTCAGGGCAGAATTCCAAAGATACTATATAAGTCTTGAATCCAGATTCTTAGAGTTTGCCAATATGTATTTTAAATGGTTTAGCAGCCCATCACCCCGTAGCCAAAATAAAAAATAAAGTACTAAGGGTCGTTGGTTGGCTGGGGTGACAGGAGAATCGGTCTGATGCATTCATTCATTGTGTCCCCGTGACATGCAGAGGGACAAAAAATCTCATTTGGACCAAGTCGAAACGTTGCGACATCTGAGCGGGGACATATTTAGCCCACAAGAGATCCTGTGGATTCCTATGAAATGACTAGATTTTGTAGCACACAGCACATTTTGTTTTCCAGTTCGTCAGTGTAGCTTTTCCAAGTACAACCTTTACCAACAAGTGTACACGACTCTAAACTCGTTTTAGTGTTCCAGTACGAAAAATAATCAAACGCGCGCACATATACAGAGTCCGAAAGTCAGCTGCTTTTCAAACTGATTCCAAATATCTCTTCTATTATTATAGCGTGAAAATCGGACCGGTTGATCGATGGAGGTAGATCATTTATGAGTCATATAGGAGCGTTCATAGGGACGTATCGTGAACGCAGATGACCCAGCCCTTCATGTATCAATCCTTTATTTTATAGTTTTAACAACCTGTCGCTATTAATTAATAGTTAATATTACTTTCAATATGTATTGAAAGTGCTAAAATGAAAGGAATGGGTTTCTTCATACACACAGAACCAATGGAATATGTAGATTCAGTCTGTTCAGCACGACATCATGGAAACTTTTCACAATAGCCATACATTTAGCATACATTCAGCATTCACACCTAAATGGCCTTATAGATACAAATAACACATAAAGGACACAACAAGATAAAATTACATGACATTCAAATTCAGGTTTAATATATACAGTGTGTGTGTGGATATATAGATATCCTAGATATGCTATATTATATATCAGTGGGGCCGGGGACTTTTTTTTAAACCGGGTATTGTCTGAGTGAAATCACAGCACCGGGAAACTGTAATCATGCTGTGAAGGCAATGAGCGGATAAAGCCCGCCGGGCTTCTACGCCATAAACGGCACTGTCCTATCGGAACTCCCTATTCGATTTGGCTGAAAATAGAATTCAGAATTGAGCCAGTGCCCGGTTAGGCAGTTGAGGTGGGGGTCACTGACAAATCCAATCAGATCACCAAATGGGAAAAACATCAATTGAGAAACCCTGCATGCAGAACTTGATAAAAATCCGTACACGTGCACCGGCACACAACCCAACGCATGCAGGAGGATTAGGCACATATCCTCTACTCATAAAGATACAAAAAAGGGCAATAAATTCTGGAAAATCTGAAGCTCAGTGACCCTCCATCATACATATAAAGCCCGCATTACAAGAGATGAGCAGAAAAGCAAGCCTCCCTCAGCGCTCGAGCTTCATCTGATGCTCACCCAAATCTACTGCTGCTCTGCATACAGCATCAGAAAAGCAGTCAGATACTGCACAGATCCAACAGGCTCCATCACTCACTGGCAAACCCCAAAAACACAACAGCGAGGTAAAGTGCAATGCTATTCTGGCCCTAAAGAGAGAGTACGTTGGCAGCGTATCTGTACACAGTGGCAGATGAAGAAACTGAGAAGCACGTTAACAGTACAGCTCAGGCGGACCAAGCTGAGATAGAGAAGGGCAGACACAAAAAAATGGCGCCCACCGGACCAGAGGAGTGGGTCAACTGTGATCTGAATCAGATGGAAACAGAGCTGCATTTCCTAACAGAATGCCCCAAATACACATATATACGGACAGTGTTCTACGATAAAATTCAGCAGATCCATCAGACATTTAAACCTCTCTCAGTCCAGGAGAAAGTGTCGTATCTGTTAGGAGAAAAGAAGAACTGCTGTGTGTTTGCTGCTCAGTATGTGTCTGCCTGTCACCACAGAAGAGAAAACACTCAACCTGCCCTGATCTGATGTTTCCAGCACATCTACATCATATTATGCCAAATTACTGTATTACGGTATATTACTTGGATGTATATTTTGCTTCTGTAAATATGTCTAATCCCTTATTTTATTTTATTTCTAGTTTATATACTTACATACATTAATTCATTTTGCACTACATGCTTAAAACTTTTTATGTTATTATTATTACTATTATTATTATCTTCTCGGTTAATACATATGTGCCTATGAGGTTCGCAGTATTGAGGAGGCGTTGGATATAAATCACAGCGGTTTCAGAGGAAACAAACGCGACGTCGATCTGAAAAATATCCCAGAGAGACTGTAACGAGGGTTCCCTGCATTATTACTGCAAAACGCATGATTACAGTACTGAGCCGCTGCAATGGAGCAGCTCTAATGCTATTAAATTAAAGATGATGTACATAGAGCAAAAAAATTAAGTGAAAGTAACAAAAACGTGTAAAATACATTTAATGGGCGTATTTAAGTGTGAAAATAACCGAAGGATATACAGTCGAACCTAAAATTATTCAGAGATCAGATATAATTTTTGATATTTTTTTTGTGGGTGCAGGACACTATAGTTCATTATGTAAGTGAGGATAGCAAAATAAAGTAAATTATACCCAAAAATTCTTCATAAAGTGGACTACCAGTAAAACTTATACAAATTTGGGACCAAAAATTACTCAGACCGAGTCTGGGAATAAACTGAAGTTGAGGTTTGCATGAAGCTGGGTGACAGCATGCCAAGGAGACTACATTACGGCTAAGGGCTGCTCCGACAAGTATTGATGTTGTGAAATTAGTCGATACTCACAGTGTATGAATAAATTTTGTGTGATTGTTAATGCCATAACTGCCTTTATCATCAACGTTATCTAACATATCAAGCTGAAGGTTCTGACACAGTGTTAATCTGAGTTTTGTCAGTATTTTATTACCATCTTCTAGACTATAGCGAATACACTGTGATAATGTGAGAAATGTTGAAGGGGCCTGAATAAATTTTGGGTTGACTGTACCTATTTGATAAATTAAGTTAACCAACAAATATTATACATACCCTTTTGGTTTCTATACCCAATATTTAAAAAATGTACAAATACAAAAAATATCCCGTATCGGAAAGTACCAAATAAAAGTCGGTAGCGGGGAGTAACTGGAAAATAGTGGATCGGGGCATGCCCAACTTGAGATTATAAAATCAATCAGACAACTGTATTGATAAAATCATAGCCATAGGAGGTAACTGTCTTTTGTTGTTGTTAAAACTATGTTTTATTACACCGACTGCTCTTAATTTACTTATGTTTTTCAACTAATAACTGTTTATTTAGAAGTGCACTCAGTAATTCTTCAGTGACTAATATATTATGCTTCATTTAATGCAGGGTCAATGCTGAAATTTTGTTACAAAATAGGATGAAGCGGTACTGTCAAGCACTGGAGGGGGCACAACAATATAATTCTGCTTAGGGCACCCATTTGGCCAGCAGCGGCCCTGTTATGACGCCACAGAGCGCAGTTGAAAAGTTTAGGATTTTGGCGAGTGCGGTAAAGACGTGAAATTCCGTGAAACATTTTGTGGGTTTGCAGTAACGTTAGTGGTCAAAGACGAGAGTTGTTAGCAGTTTTCAGAGTGATGAAACAGCGAATTTCTCAAGTTATTCTGGTGAATGATGGCGAGGTGTACAATCAATCACCATCATATTATACCCCCCAACACCCGGCACGACTCGGCGGAGCAACATCCTCATCCATGAGATGAGCCTTCTGTCGGTGAGGGAGACGCCCAGAGGAGTGAGGAGGAGGAAAAAGAGCTTCTGGTGACTGCCCTCTTTCCTCAGAGATGCCAGAAAACACTTCCAAGATGATCTGCCCTGGTCAGACTGAGGTGCAGCTCATTGAGTCACCATCTCCAGCCAGCAGCGCTGATGGTATAAATTATATAACAGTGCGAGTTAAAAAAATTAAACCTCGACATGAGTATCCATTAATTGCGTAATTATTGCATAAATAAATACGGTCCCTTAGGATGATTTTCAGAAATATATATTGATAATATTTTTTGTATGATAATAGCTTCAAGGTTTTTTACAAATTTAGTTTAGAATATCTAACTATTGTAAGTGCATCTCACTCACTATTTTCATTTAAAACATCTTAAATTAACTTTAACTGCAGACTACAAATGTTTTTTCAATAGACAAACCATTCACTGTCCATCTTCTAGCCTGATCATCCAAACCCCCTACCTGTGGAGATCACTCTTGCGCTCCTGGCCAACAAGGCACCCAGCATGCCAGGGATTATAAAGCTGCTAGACTGGCAGGACTCTGGACAACTGTCATTGTCCTCGAGTGTCCGTCGGCCTGCGAGAACTTAGTTTGTTTCTTGGGATACAGAGGCAGGCTTGATAAAGGTTTAGTTCGGCGCATCATGCGGCAGGCAACGCAGGCCATGTTGTCTCTGTGGCATATTCCATGGCAACATAAAGTTGGAAAACTTCATTGTGAGCAAGGACACCATGCAGGTCAGATTGATCGACTTTTGGTGCGGAGATCTCATGAGAAAGTCTGCCTACACAACATTGTATAGTAAGTATTATTCCTCAAAGCTTAGAAAATAGTTTGGTAATGCAAACTTGCATACGAAATGAAATCTCTTTCGTCCAGGCACCATGGACTACTGCCCTCCTGAGTATAGAGTCAAGGGCAAGTACCATGTGAAGTCTGCAGTGCCGTGGTCTCTTGGGGTCATCTTGTTCACGATGCTGTGTGGCCCTTTTCCAACCTGCACAAGACCGAACTAAACCTTTGGTCAGAGCCTGGATTGTCAAAAGATGAGCTCTTCATCACAAGAAAAGAAATCTGAATCCAATTATCATACAAATGTTCTTCCAGATCAGATCTCACAACTGAATAGTGCAGATGGAAAGGCTTCAGGTCATAATCAGATATTGCTTCTGTGTTTCTTCACAGACTGCAGCTGTTTGATCCGTTTGTAGCCATCCTGCAGCATAAACCTAAGCAGCGGCTCGGTCTGGTTTCAGATACTGAGCCTAAGATCAGCCACATTTGCTTTTGTAATGTAACGTTTTGTTTGATGTGTTGTTGTCTCAGGTCTCCATAAAAGTTGTGGAGAAAAGGAGCTCCAACCCCAGACATTTCCCCAACGGAAGATCCTTCACCATGACTGGTTTCAGGTTTCAGCCTAAGATCAGCCAGTTTTTACACATGTGCTTTTGCTGTTCATTTTGAATGGGAAGAAATTACATCGTTAAGTGTAATGTATTTAATGTTTTGCATTCTGTTTTGTTTCAGGTCCCTATATAAGTCATGGAATAAAGGAGCTCCAACCCCAGACATTTCCCCAATGTCCTGTCAGCTTTGCGTCTTGCGGGCTAAGACTTTCCATCCCTCCGTAAAGCCTCTGTGTCTTGCGGGGCTGGCAGGCCATGGTTGTGTCTTGCGGCATGGTCTGAAGCAGCAGTACTTGTGTCTGGCGGTACTGCTCGCTTGAGGATGTGTATGTCACTGTCCCATTACTGCCTCCACAACATGACTTCATCACTCCAAGAGGTCCCTGTCTCATCTGCACTGCTCACAAGAGTGCCGTGGGCAGCTTAAAGGCATGTAATGGCGCCCTCGTCTCATAGCTCCACTGCTCTGGTTCCTCAGCGGTTCCTCTCATGGTGCTCCAGAACTTCCTGTAGTGGCTACTTGATCTCTCAAAAGCTTGTTCTGGACAACGAGGTCGCTGCAGAGTCAGCTGGGTCCCAGAGGTTCTAGTAATGACCACTCAAGAGAGGTTCATGCCTCGGTCCAGTCTTAGATGTTCTTGTCATGGCTGTTCCAGACGTTTCTGTTATGGCTGCATCTCATGGCTATCCCGAACTCTGTGCTCTATGTGATGTTTTCGGAGGAAGTGCCTGAAAAGACCACCCAGTACTCTCGGATGCACCAATACAAGAGGTCCCAAAAAGTTCCTGCCATGAACATCCCAAAGGTTCCTGTAACGGCTGCCCAGAGTTTGAGCTCCTAGTGATATGTGCTTGGGTCCCACAGGCTTGCTTGTCCCAGTGCTCTCTGTGCCAGAGCTCCTCGTTTTGGCTGCCTTATTACCAGAATTCCCTTTTATGTTCCAATCATGAAAGGGATGCAAATAAAAAAAAATGTTTAAAACCTTATTAAATACATTTTCCTGATTTCTAAAAATGATCTGACTACGTTCTGACTAAAAATGTTTCCTCCTTTTTTTGCATTATTTGTGTTGTTTATTTTTGATAGAATTTACTTTTTTTCCCCAGGTCACCACAAAAGATGTTGTTCCAGTGCTCCTGTATCAGCTGCCCTGGGACCAGAGTTCCCCGTCCTGTCCCTGTCATGGAAGTGCTTCTTCCTTACTTACCCTAGAGAACAGGGAGGAACATAATATCAGGTAACAAAGTAAAATTTCTTTCAAATCGATCTATTACGTGAAACCTTTCATACATATGGCAAGAAAATAAATGTAAATATTATTGAAATTTATGATAATCAGGTGAATGTGTTTGGGTTATATATTTACTTATTTTTATACTACTGTAATGTCTTGTTCAGTTACAATATCAATTAATCTCTATTAAATACTTGTCTCATGTCAAAAAGGAGGAAAAACAGCTTACATTTTAAACCGGGGAAAGGTGACAAGGGGTGTTTTAGGGTTTACTTGTCATTGTATGTCCATCTCATAATTTTCAGTCATTTGCTACATCTTATTAGTATTTTAATTGTGACTGCATCTACTGTATGTCACTCTCTTTTACAGAGTTGAAATGTTCATGTGCTGCAGAAGGTGGCGAAAGAGAAGGATCTCTGTGCACCTCCACCAGATCTGTAAAATACTTTTATCAGCCTTTATCACAACATGAATGACAGGCACATGATATAAGCTCAAAATACCATCTCCATCATTTCTTTCAGATGTTTTATTCTTATCCTCACATTTTATCCTAATAGAGCTTATATGACTAAATGTTTGTTTCATCTTTCATCAAATGCAGAAGAGTGGGCAGATTAGAAGATGACTTTTTTTTCTGTGGCTTTTTCTGTTTGTATATTTTATATTTTCACATAATAAATGGCAACTGTATTGCACTGTTTTTTTTGTTATCTTGCAGTAATGTCCTGTTGCAAATTAAAGGGGTCATATGATGCGCTTTTTGAAAGATCTTATTTTGTGTATTCGGGTTCACTTATATGTTGACATGCCTTTAATGTAAAAACAACACATTAGTATTTTCAACATACTGGACATTAGTGTTAGGCTCCTCTATGGCCCGCCTCTCGCAAACGCTCGTTTTTTCGCAAGTCCCCCCTCCTCCACAGCGGCAGTCTGCTCTGATTCCCGCTGAACCAGTCATTGTGATTGGCTGCAAGCACCGCAAGCACTCGCGAAATGTAACCGCCCCTTACCATATCCGTAGCTTCAGCTTTGCCAAGAAATGTAAAGACATTAAGATGTCATGAGTTTTAACCTCAGTTCAAGCCCGAGGGAACCGACCGTAATGATGAAGTACCAAGCTGCGTTAAGACAGCTGCTGCCACTGTGATGTTACCTGTCGTCTCTGCTCTCACACACACACACACACACAATGCGCAAACCTCCGCATTTGAACAGTCAATAACAAACACTTAAACTAATAACAAAACATACTGATTCAGAGCGCCAGATTGTGCAAGCAAAGGCAATGACCTCCTCTCCTAGGTTTTCCGAACGTCGTCCAAAAATCATTGCTGTTCGGTGTTGTAATTCAGCTTAAGTTCCTAAATGCATCTACTTTCGAATGCCAAATAAATGCTTTTTGCCTGCCCGCCTAAAACACATCCTCGGCTCCCTGCCATCTGCTTCAAGCAACTACTGCTGTTACTGGAAACACGCCTTCGGTTCGGTAACGTGAACATTTGGGGGGCATTATGCTAATATTTCCACATAGTTAGGTAGATATGTGGGGGCGTGTTAGAGAGAAGCCGTTTTAGGGGGGTGTGGCAGATTCTTAACTTTGATAAAGAATATCTCTTGTTTTGAGACTTTAGTCTTTGCAACTACAGATCTTCATGCACCAAAAGCTTGTAACACTCCAAAAAAGAAAGGACACTTTAATCACCCCACGCATCATATTTACCCCTTTATAGACCCTTTTAACTGCGCATTTTCCTTCTGTCTTTCTTTTTTCAGATCCCTCACGTCTATAAAACTCTGGCAAAAATGGCTCATCTTACGTTGTATTTGTGGTCTTTTTTTAGTCAAAATATCTAAATGTCTTAAATCACGATACTTTTACTGGATAAGCAAAATACTTAATTGCATTTTGCTTAAAACAAGTAAAATTATCTGCCATGGGGTACGTAAATCTCTGTTTAAGAATATTTTTACTCACCCCGCTTACGTTTAACTGGTACAAACTTCAAAACAATAAACGCATTCAAAATTACAAAATTCTCACTTTCATACCACAACAGAACAATCTACTCCAAAAGGTGCTTTGATGCATCCTGAGCAATCAAACCCTATCCCTTTTTATATTCTCAATGCCAACACTGATAGGTTCATAGGACTTAAACCATATTAACCAATCACAAAGGAGTAGGAACACTGATAGGTTCACAGACTGGCATGATGACATCAGCCAATCATACCTGGCCTATTCCTTAGGCTACACAAGCATTTACTAAATCCAACAAAACAAAAATGTAGAGAGGAAGCTCAAGTGCAAAACACAATACAATATCAATACAGTATACTGTCCATTGTATAAGGGCACACCTGACTGCAGGTTTTATAATTCCGTCTGATGATAGTGTTTTCATGACATTGTGCTATGATTGGCTCAAATGGATTATTCCAAATTCCATACACAATGTAGAACATTTGTTAGTGCTTTGGAATAATTATTTGATTTTGAGACAGGTTTGCGGTGTAGTTTTTTTGGTAGACTTAGTGTATTGTGTTAGTGTATTATTGTATTTTGAAAATTAGTGTTGGGAGTTTAGTTTACAATGCGTGATTTTGAGCATGAAATTAACCGTTTTGACAATTGTGTTGGTGCTTTACGATCCTGCGATATTAAAAAACTGTAAATCTGATAATACATTACCTTCTGTCGACACTACAGCTTGTTTCATCGCTAAACCCCATCGTTTCCACACAAAAACATTTAGATTGTTTAATTTTTATTCTCATTAGATTTAATAGACCCATATAGGGAAATGGGCTTAGGTGTCAGCTTTTATAGATTTGGTCAACAATCCATTGTTCATCATATTTTTGGTTTCAATCATCTGATTCATCGTCTTAAATATACGTTTGTGATCCTAGACATAAGTTCCCGAGTTGTTTTCGGAAGAATAAGAGCCAGCATTTTATAATCGTTTTTAATAAACGGATTGGGGCCAATTGCCAGAAAAAACACAAAATTTATATCTTTATTCTGTTTAGAATGATCAAATTTAAGAATTGAGATAAGAATAAGAAGATGAGGAAGTGTCTTGTTTTTGTGAATACTCTCTAAATAAAGACCGTTAAAAAGAAGAGGCAAAATCGTCTGGAAATTTGCTAGAGATTTCTACTGCAGAGCCTCAGTGTCAGTGATTTTATACGACTTGAGATGTGATTCTCGCTCTGAAATCCCAACATAGGCCCTACCGGTTTTCCATACATGGCAGGGCTTGAACAGGGCTTTTTAATACGTTACGCAGAAGTTCTATGTAAAATGTACACCCTGTACTTAAAGCAACACAACTAAACGATTATTCAACAATTCCTGCACTTACATGTCAGAGGCACATATTTCTCAAATTATTGCCTCAAAAATAATAAGCTAATAGGATAGTCCAGAGCCATCTCCAGACATACACTAAAAAACTGTTGAAAGCTCTGTAACATATACTCAGTTTGTGAAAATAAAAAAATATTGACTAAATTATGACAATAAATACGTTTAATTTTCATTGTGTCTCCTGATTTATTGTTTTATTTGGGTATGAATTTTGTCAGAATTTTGTTATAATATATATTTGATCCTGTTGCTCTTTTGCACTGGTTTTAATTTTTTATTGGTGATTTTTGTGAACTGCATTGATCAATTAGGTTTTAATACAGGCATCATAAATTATTTATACAATAAAATACTATAAGTAGTAAATGTATAGTCCCCTGTTTGGTCGTATAAATTGAACATTATGAATATTATAAGTTACATAGAATAAGGCCCTGTGTTTTTCAAGTCCTAGAACACCCCTAGTAACAGATCAACTACTGGACCGATTTTTTTCCCCAGTATTCTGGAGGGCGAAACGTTCATAAATCGCCCACTCCTGTAATGTAAAGCCATGCTTTTGTCACCATAAACCATAATAACTCATTAAATAATCATATAATACAATTCTGAATTACCGTCACTTTTTATAATTTGATATGTGGCATGTCCATCAGTGTCTCATTAATACATGGCATCAATCAGTTCTTACTCCATATCTCCAGTCGTTTACAGGGTTCAGATATTGTGAAGTCGATTGAAGAATTGATTCCTTACCTCTAGTTTACGCACAATTGACTCACGGCTATCCCACTACTGATTTAAGACACCAACACGCTACACGCTCCAATCCACTCATAACACAACCGTCTCCGATGACAGCATCCTGTTTGAGAGCCATGAAAAGATGCACACAAACACCATTTCAACCATCTTCCTCATGAAATAAGCCAGCTGAAACGGGAGCAATTTTGGGGGGGGAACTGGATGACCTTTTTTTGCTTGTTGTTCTTTCGATATAATTTTTTTATTATGTATCAAATCCAAAACATCAGGTTAACTTTAGGGAACTTATAGCTATTTTGTCCAAGAAGTTACATTATGTATGTCAAAATAGGAGAACAAAAACCAACCTAACTACTTTTGACGACTTTTTCATTGCCAACAGATGTTTTAGATCTCATTAATGTATAACCCTATTTTTTTTTTCATTATTTCAAATACACAAATCAAATCACTCCAACTGTTATATACACAATTTCAAACTCCCATATATAACTAAACAGAATATATAGACCCACATAGATACTTATTATTAATGAATAAAGATTGTATTACACATATGCTTATTTGAATGAGATAAAGATATATATATCTATCCACTCACAGCTATTGTATAATGCGATAAGCATATATTACCATATCTCCATCATAATGAACACTATCTTCTCACGTCTGTCCTGTAGCTCATCCTCTCCCTCATCCCGCTTCCTCCTTCTATGTGTAAGGAAAGTCCCTAAACACAAGATGACTTGTTTCTGAGAGGATTCTTCATATACGAGGGTATTTGTGTAGATACAGTATTAAATCAAATGCGTATCCCTAAATGCGCATGCTGAACCTTTTTGGCTCTTTTCCTGCTACTCACAGATACCAACACAGCTCTTGTCTGCTCAGTTGAACTTTTAACGTTTTTTTTTTACTAAATAAAGGCTTTGAATGTTGTTGCATATTCTAATAACTATCCCAAATGACACTGGTTTCCAAACATATCAAGTACTTGCAAAGATTTCTCTATAAGCCGAGACTGAGCTTTCAGTGCTCTCAGTCAGCGTGTAAAGGTAATTGGTCTGTTTCCGAAACGACTGCTGATTCTTCTCCAGAGCTTCCAGGATTCTCAAACAGTGTTCCATCCGAATGTTCTTCCTATAAACAACATGCCAATAAGAATAATAACTTCAATATGATGCTTTTGCTGTGCTTGAATAATGCAATAAAACATGGTCTTTGTAGTCATTTATTTTTTAAGTCAATTTATTTTGTAGACACTGACATTCATAAAGGCTGTCAAATGTCAAGCATACGACAAGGTGATGCTTAATTTCAATACCGGTAAATGATTTGCGTGAACTGCTGTTCATGCAAGAAAAATCCATGATAGGGTCTCTTTAAAGGGTTTAGTTCCCCCCAAATGACATCGGTCAGTATACTCACCCTCAATGTCTTTAACAACCGGTATCTCTCTCTCTCTCTCAAACACAAATTAAGATATTTTTGATGCATTCTGAGAGCTCTCTGACCCTCCATAAACAGCAACGCAACTGCAATGTTCCCAGACAGAAACGTAGTAAGTACATCGGTAAAACAGTCCATGTGGCATCAGTGGCTTAACTTAAATTTTGCGAAGCTACGAGAATACTTTATGAGCGCAAAGAAAACAAAAATAAAAAATGTTTCAACAATTCTTCTCCCCCGAGTTAACGTCTTCCGCCATTTTGGAGAGTACCCAATCAGCGTTGTTTACGTTCGGGGGAGAACGCGCGCGCATTAACGAATCGGCGTATCTGTTGTTTACACTTAGGTAAGCGTGCTAGGCGTCTGATACTCTCCAAATGGTGGAAGACGGTAACCCGGGGAGAAGAATTGTTGAATAAAGTCGCCATTTTTGTTTTCTTTGCACACAAAAAAAAGTATTCTCGTAGCTTAATAACATTACAGTTGAACCACTGATGCCACATGGACTGTTTTACCGAATTCCTTTCTACGTTTCTGGACCTGGGAACATTGCAGCAGTATTGCTGTCTATTGGAGGGTCAGAGAGCTCTCGGAATTAATCAAAAATACTTAATTTGTGTTCTGCATGAACAGCGGTCTTACGGTTTGGAACGACATGAGGGTGAGTCAATTATATGACCGCGATTTATCATTTTGAGGTGAACTAACCCTTAAGTGTAAGCTACGCTTAAATCACTCAGTAGCTTAGATGAATCAGTGCTGGTTGCCTGACCATATTGCACTTGATATCTATGTAATTCCACTAAATAAGAGGAACCTGTTGCGCTGTACTGTCTTTTTCTTACCCTTCAAAGAATTGTTTCTGAACGGCACCTTGGCGTCTGCTCGTCAGTCATCTCACATTCTGATTGTCTAAAAAAAATATGACTACATTACAAATGTTACGCCATAATATCTATAATATTTAAATGCCGTACAAAACCAATACCTAAACGCCTAACACATGCTTTAGACACAGCCCTTTGTCCAAGTTACTGCATGATTCATTAGTGATGGAAGAAGCAAAGTTTTTCCCAAACTTTCAGTCAACTGAACCAATTGCTTCGACAAATGATTCACTTTTTGGAAGCACTAGAAACACCACATGCTGGTGACACCTGCTGGTCAAAATGGAGTAAATGCAACGAAAACTCCCTCAAACATACATATAAACCTTTT